>JAIPRL010000901.1:83415-106484 GCA_025469235.1 Pemphigus obesinymphae
GAGAGAGAATAGATTAAGATGGCTCGGGCATGTATTAAGGAGGGAAGAGACTGAGGCAATAAGATTAGTAAGGGAAATGCATGTTGTTGGTAAAAGGGGGAGGGGAAGACCGAAAAAGAGATGGGGGGATGTAATGGCAAGTAATATGAGGAAGGTGGGAGTAAGTGAAGAAGATGCGGGAGATAGAGTTAAGTGGAAGTGTAGGACCAGGGTGGCCGACCCCAAATAGTTGGGAGAGAAGGCGAAGGAGAAGAAGAAGACTAGAACCATATGTGAAACGTACAAACAATTGTTTGTATATTGTGTAAAAATGGTAAAATTATCTTAAACTTATTATTTTCTTCAATATCGGTAATAGCCAATGCCCAATAACCAATAATAGGTGTTTAAACACTAATTATAAACTAGATTCTATATTTATTATTTTGAGTAATTAGGTTTTGCTACATTGTCTGCAAGATAGAATAAGCGGGTATAACATCCTCTTAAAACATTAATGAAAGTATGGATTTGTTACAATAGTTAATTATTTGTATAAAAGTTAGTAGGTATATAAGTCTCACTACTATTTCCACCCTGCCTTGGGTCTTGCAAATCCTAGGAATGACCTTGATTAAATTACTGATATTCTACTGAATGATAACAAAATATGTAATACTGAACATACCGGATTAAAACTTGACACGTGTGATTGACCATATTCATAGAACCAGAATGATTCCTTCCTAAATTTACAAATTCCAAATCAAAGTGTATTAACTTAATTCAAATCAAATCTGATGATTGGATTCAATAAAAGTTATGGAAATTTTAATGTTATATGCTTAAAATTTGCAGGGGTCTTAAACTGGTATTACACTAGTTTGCCATTCAATTCTAGTTTTTACCGGACTTTTCATTGTCAATACTATATTTTGGTCAACGAAAATCCCGATTAAGAGAATGCCACACATGCAATTTTTATGAAATTTTAAGAAAAATAAAAATCTTAGTACATTTTAAAGGAATTTAAAAATAGATCTGTGTGAGTACCACTTTTTATTGTTGTATAAATATATAGTTGTTTTATTTGTTAATAAAACTGTTTTGTGAGAAAAAATTGTAATTAAGAAATTATTGTGTCAAAATTTGGTTTTCTTAATTAAAACTACATCTCAAGGACAATTTTTTCTCTGAAAATGAGTTTTTATGATAAAATAACGTATGTGTGGTGTTCTCTTAATAAATAATAGATAGCAATTAAAAAATTTAAATTGACAACTACCCGTGATTTATAGGTTTTATAGGCCAATAATTAACAATATATAAAAATTTGTTTTTATTATATCTATACTCTGCACACGTTAAGAACGTACCTCACCTCATTTACGAATCAAATCTCATATGCCACATGCAGTTTGGTATTATATAGTATTGCTCCAAATGACACAATATACCATAAATATGTATAACATAGTCAATAAATATTGGCACTCTGTATGTCAACGTAGCGTTGTTCAACTATGGTGAGATAGCAGAGTAGAAACCGATCACCACCGACTTGATGAATTATGTTTTTAACAGTAATATAGTAAAATATTCAGTACTTTAATTAATGTTTAACAGCAAATGAATTTTTCATAAAATTTGTTGATTGACCACCGTAGAACTAATGTAATACTGGCTTTAGATGTATGTTGTTAAAATGTGATGAATGATATAGTGGATTGAGAATGTTTACTTATATGTGCTATATTTTAATCAGGTAGGTCCAGTATTGCCTACTTTACGACGGGGTCTGTGAAAATCAGTAAATTAGACTAATATTAATAGAACGCAACATACAAACATACAAATTAAAAACATATAATAAAGTATCACATTTTTACAAAATATTTTAGAGTAAAATGTTAATTACACCTATATGATTTGGTATTATTTTTAGGTTTTAATACTTGACATTTTTACTCAAAACTAATCATTGCATATTCTAACTATACTTGATAAAGTTGAAACAATTGATATAAATAATTAACCACATTTAAAATTTAAGATTGGACACACACATTAATGTAAACTCTACTCAGTATTTTCTTTGCATGCAATTATATATCACTGCCTTCTACCTAAAATCTACCCTAATAAAATACCTTAATACACAGATAAGATAAAATTTACAGTATTTAAATTTAATTTTATATCCCAATCTACATTATACATTTTTAAAGAATAAAAATATGTTCATAATATAATAGGTAGGTACTCAGAAATACAAATTACATGAAAAAATTAATTACCAACAAAATAATATAGCAATCAGGCAACTTGGATCTAATTTCTTTGACAATGGTTAAAATACCTTCAGATATTTCTTCAGGAGTATTGCCAAAATTGTTTGTACCAACATGAAGAATGCACGCCTAAACAATTAAAAACAAAACTCTTAATCTACTATTAGAAAAATATTTTTAAACATTATTGAATAATTTGTTTAAATTCAAAGATTATCTTTAATCTCTTAATATAAACAATATTTTTAAAACGACTTGTATTTTATTTTTAAATGTACCTATACCTACTCTAATTTAAAGGAAAAATACATGTCATTTGTTTAAAATAATATATATGCATATACCTTAGGAATATATATTTTATTAATAAAACAATTTACTTATTCATTATTACTTTATAAAAATTAATTTAATGTATTAAAACAGAGATTTTAGTTTATAAATAATCACTTAATAAATATCAAATTATTTTAAAAAATTACTTCTTTATTAGATATTTTATAAAAAAAACTTAAAAAATTAAAAAATAAAGTATACAGTGTATGCGTTAATAATTAATACAATTATTGTATTACGTGTATGTCATATTTTATTTGATATGATTAGAGCACAGAGTATATTATTGTAAATATAGGTGTTATAAGCTCTATAGGGATCTGATATAAACGTTCGATAATATGTCAACCAATAAACTATCATTATTATTGATATTAAAATCACATTTGTACAGAAAAAATAATTTGGATATAGTAAATGGTTTAGTTGATATACCTAACTAAAATTAAATTGTATTTTAAAATAAAAATTTTAAATAATTATCAAATTATTATTATTAATCCAATCTATTTTATAATAAATACAAGTACATGAAATAGTAATTGAAATCTAACAATAGAAAATAGTTGAGCCAACCTATTTTTATGGTAAATACAACCGTATAAAATAGTAACTTAAATCTAACCATAAAAAATGAATAGTTGCATCAACTATAATAATTGATGGTTAGAAATTAGAATGTTAGATATAATATTGATTATTGTCACTAGGTACCTAATATTACTTATATCATTGAATACTATGGAATCAAGTCGGATATTTTCCTTTGTTCTTGCAAATTTAGGGAGTGAACTTGCAAATTACGAGGAATATTTTGATATTATTTTTGTAGTTATAACGAAACTTGGATGGGTTAATTTAAGAAATTTAAATGGACATTGGTGGTGGCCTTGTTGACTTGCAAATTATTGCAATTTACGATAAATAGTTTGGTATCACTTATGAGTTTATATCGATAAATGGGTGGGTTACAAGAAGTTGACTTACTTACAGATTTTTTGATGTTTCTAGGGAACGTGACTGAACTTGCAAATTACTTGCAAAATGTTGGTTTTGGTTTGAACTCTGTATCGCTCATGGGTAGGTCAAGTTCATGACACTCATATAGATTATATGGGAATAAGTGTGGGTGAATGAAGTGGAAAGAAGCATCAGGTATTTTATACGACAGGAGAATTCTAATTAGGTTAAAAAGTAAATTTTATGAGAGAATAATAAGGCCTGCAATGATGTACGGATCGGATCATTAGACAGTAGATAGATAGAACAGAGTAATAAGTATAGTGATGATAATGTTAAGATGGATGAGTAGACAAAATAAAATATTTATATAGAAGGGTAATATAGGAGTGGCTCCATAATAGAAAAAATAAGGGAAAATAGATTGAGATGTCTAGAGCATGTTTTTTTTTAGGAAGGAAGAGCCAGAGGCAGTAAGAGTATCAAAGCAGAAGATCAAACAATACGTGAGAGGAGGGTGTAATGGAGAATGATACGAGGTGGGCGGGTGTAAATAAGGAGAACATGAGAGATCGAGTTTTGTGGAAGTTGAGGACTAGGGTGACTGACTCCAAATAGTTTTGAGAGAGGGGGATGGAGTAGAAGAAGATATACCTAACATAATATATATTAATTTTTACAAGAAAGCTGAGATATTCTCAAAAATATTCATCTTTTTAAATTTTGTAATATTTAAATGTTTTAATTCTAAATTTAACTTAAACGCCTTAATTCAAAATTTATTTAACATACTATTTCCTAAACTAGAGAAAAGAAGAGGAAGTTATGTATGGTTTTTATTGTTCTAGAGAAGGTATATGACAAGTTTACTAGAGAGGTCTTGAAGTGGGCCTTAATGAAAAAAAGATTATTAAAGGTGTATGTGAATTTAATAGAGAACATATATGAAAAGGAAAGTACAAGAGTGAGGAATCTGTGTGGAGACACTGGTGATTTTAGTGCCAGAGTAGGGGTGTACCAGTGTTCGTTTTTAAGTCTTTGCTTATTTTCCTTTATAATGAATGTTCAAGTATTTAGGATCCTACAGAAGAATGTTGGTTTTGAGGAAGATATAAAACATAAGATAAAGTGGAAAGAATCATCAGGTATTTTGTGTGGTATTATAACAAAATAGTGGAACCAAAAGAGTGATTACAAAAATAGCGATAACAAACCAATTTTATTGATGATAGGTTATATATATATATATAATATTGTTCATTAGATAGATGTATACTCTAATCACTTTAAGATCAGTACTGGGTGGCTAACTTGTGCACAGGGGTGTGGCTTTGTTACAAGCTTTGGTCTTGCGTGTCACATCTATTGGAGCACTGTATCATAATAGTATTGATAACAATGACATCTAACATGTATACATAATTTAAAATCAAA
Organism: Pemphigus obesinymphae; assembly: GCA_025469235.1. NCBI lineage: Eukaryota > Metazoa > Arthropoda > Insecta > Hemiptera > Aphididae > Pemphigus > Pemphigus obesinymphae. Next base: position 88,416 of record JAIPRL010000901.1, read on the forward strand.
GGTACCCCGTATATCTACTCGGTGCTACCACACACATGGCGAAGCAACAGCAACGAGTAGACTACAAACACGTGTTGAATCAGAATGCTGAACTGGACTTGGTGGGGGAAGCAGTTGATGTCACCTGACCGGTGCCGATAAATATTTGTCGCTACTGGATACTGATCTTATGACAGCGAACTATAATATACATTTTTTTCAGATACTTATTCATATTTACTTGAATTTTATACCAAAGTTATTTTATTAACCTAAATAAGTTTAAAGTGAAATTGGTAATTAAATCCAAGTAATTAGCAAGGTAAACATTTACGATAATAGATTGTGTATTATTAAATAGTATCATATTATGTAGTTTTTGGTTATAACAGATATTCAATTATTAAATATAAGTACATATAAATAGTGAAACTAACATAATAAAATATATTAAATACCTATTATATTATTAATATATTTAATAAAGACAAATTTTAATATGTAGTATCGTAAGTGTTAATATGCATCAAGAAACCAGAGCAAAAAAAAAATGGTCAGGATTTTTCCACGAGAATACGCTTCGATCGGTAGTTTGGTTTTTTATTATTTTATCCTAAATGGTAAAACTTATGAATAATTATTATACTACATAATTTTAAGACCAAATATTCCTCGATCAAATAGAATAATTCCAAGAATATACAAACACTAGAATAAAAGATATAATTAAAAAAAAAAACTTTTAAATTGTATTGTTTTGTTTTTAATTTTTCTTGTGGTTTTTTTAATAATGTTTACATATGAATTATCTATATGTACTCATAGTTCACTTTTATCTAGTAATAACTAATATATTTTCTATATATTATTATATTATAGGACATTTCCTTCTGGAAAAATGGATATTCTGTGATATATTATCATAATAAAAACAAAAAAACAATAAAATTTGTATGTACTAATAGACTCATAAAAAGTGCATCTATTCAGTTTCATACCTAAGTATTTAAGTAATAAAGCTTGCAGAAAACGAAGTGAAAAGTGGTGGGATTATAATTAAATAAAACTTATAAGTATTAAAATAATTTTCCTTGAGGACCAAGTTATATATAGGATTTAATTATTTTATATTTTTTGTTATAGGTAAGTACTTATATTGTACATAGGACGTAGGTACCTACATAGTTTTATTATGAATAGGTAAGTAAATTTTTTTTATTACAATTATTTTTTCTTATGTATTTCAATCTGAAAGTTGAATTACAATTCCTTATATATCCCGGGAATTAAAATAATTTTTTTTTAAATAGATATTTTGAAGCGACTTTACAATATTAAAAATATTTTTTCATAGTTTTAAAATATATCGATATAAAATCCAAAACAGGACAAAAAATTTGATACCAAACTCGACCAGTTACGATCATTTGTTTCTTTTACACGTTAAGTTAAAGTTTTTCGAAATTTTAATGTCAAGTACCCAATAGGAGTCATTAAAAAGTAGCTCCACGATGGCAGGGGTAACAGTGTTCGAGGCAGACCGTTTTCTGTTGCATTACTAATATAGTGAGTCTGCACTCTAGTAGTTGTTATCTACCTCAGTATGTATAATACATAACAGTAGGTAATGTATAATAGGTAGTCTATAATAAAGAAAATAGATTTTTACAATTAATTGCAACTTACTTTAGGTTTAATATTATCAAGAATACCATTTTGGATTCTCCATAATACTCCTTGTGTAAGATCACCACCAATACCAAAATTTAAACAATGGAGAGGCTCAAATAAATCATTCCATATGGGACTTGATTGTAATTTTTGTATAATTGAATCTCCAATCATAATAACATCTGGTTCACGTTCTTTTGCTTCAGATACATGCCGTTCATGCTGAAAATTATGAAGGTTTATATTAATAATATAATATACAATAACACTACTCACGAAATACAAATTATAATTTGTATAGGTACCTGGCTCATCCATCTGTTGTCTCCTTGTACATCAATAGGAACTTCGGGAATTGTACAGGGATTCATTGTTTAAAATTATTATATAATTTACTTTGAAATAAATTATTTTTGACCTACAAATTACAAATATGAAATTATATACACTATAAAAGTATAAAATATAGGAGTAATGTTGATAAAACCCACAAATATATGTATGTATTCAGCTGAATAATTATAGTAACAACAGCAACCACAGATCAGTATACAGCAACTGTTAACAAGACGTGTTCTGTGGAATACCTATCACCATTGATTATACATATATATAATCAATGCTATCACATTTAAATAATTTCTTTATTATCTATGACATCAGCTGATTATATTCAGATTTTTATCAAAACCAAAAATATATATTGATTAAGTTATCTGTATTATTCTATGCTGTGGTGTTATCATAGACTTATAAGTATTAAGTACCTATATGGGTGTTATAAAGCAATATGAAAATAATTGTTCATTGTTTGCAAGTATTTAATTGTTAATTTTACAATTTGTATCGTTCCAAAAATAAAAATCTATATCTTGATCTTAGAAAATATTTAAATATTGAATTAATCAACTAATAATTTAAAATCATGTCAATAAGTGAACTCCCTTGTGTTTTCATATATAGCTGTTGTGATGATGATCCTATGAAAACAATTAAACGTAAGCCTGCTTAGTACTTGCAGAATATTATGAATAATTAGCTATTTTAAATCAAGTAATAATTCCTAAAGGTGTAAGATTGTAATTGATTTTGTTGTACAAGACCTTTATATGGCTACGTAATAAATGAATATATTATGATGTCATAACGTAAGGTTTTTGTTCATTTTTTATATAACTAATATATCATAAGCAATATAGCCTATAGGTATATTGTTACATAAAATACATTAAAATTAAGCTATTGATTATATATGCTAATACTGTTTCAATAAACCATAAATTAATGTTATAGATAATAGTGATATAATCAGTAGCGGCTCTAGTATTTCATTTTTTTTGAGGAGGGGGGGCTAAAATTGAGTTGTTGACCTTTTTTTTTGCTTATTATATATATTATAAGAGAAAATATACATTTTTCTAGGACGGGGGCACGCCCCCCTAAAGCAGCCACTGTATATGATGTATTTTTATGTAATTAATAAACACAGACCAAGGCTTTAATTTACTCTGCAATTTTGTATTTTATCCTGTATTGTTTTATGATTTAAAATTGAAATTGAATATTAAACTAGTCTGCATGTACCCAATGATTAAATTTTATGTACTAAAAAAAAAAAATATTTATATTAGGTAGTTTATATTCATTTCCATTTAATTATAATTTATTTTTATGACTAGTAATAAGGAATGAAGAAAGTATGGAAATGTGTAACTATGAAGATAATATTTTTTCAAATCGTTGGACAATTGATTGCAAATATTACACTGCTGATATAAATTTATGTACCTCTAATAGTTTAAATGAACTATCTGATCAATTTGTACATAATATTAATGCTATAATTATTCTTTTCGACATTGAAAAAGTAAATATGAATAATAATAGAAAATAATAAAATATTTACAATAATTTTTTAATTGCTCTAGAACAATATTATAGAAACCATGGATAAATGTTTGTCATTAGTTAAACAAAGTGAAGCTGAGATTTTGATACTGTTGAGTGATAAAAATATAGATATTGATACATCCAAAAATCGCAATGCTAATAGCAGTAAAAAATATTTAGATCAATTACTAAATTATTCATAATTGTTTATTAAGTTATTTTTATTAGTATTTGAATGGTGTCGAAAAAATCACTTTGAATTGATTTCACTTGAAGAAGTAGCAGAGGATATGGATATAACTGGAATTGAACGTGTGAGACAAGCTTTATATGCACACCATTGGCCAAATCTCAAAGCCAAATGTAAATAATTTAAATTGTGCATCAATTTTAAACTTTATTAAATTGTACATCAGTATTAAGTATTATATTAGGTATAGGTACATGTATGATTGTATAAAATATTGCAAAGAAATATTACCAATATAAAATATAGTAAATATAATCAGTAGGAAGGGGTAGTACTTTACTCAGCAAGTAGGATACTAGTAGTGGATATATTGAATTAAAAAACAATAATAAATAATTTCTTTCTATAAAATAAAATAATTTTGAGCCGTTTTGATGTAATATTTATATATATATAGAAAAAAAATAGGTAACCATGATAATTTTCTTTGTTATTTCCTTACATTTATAAAATATTTCTACTATAAAAAGTTAACTATTGGAAAAATAGAAAAATTACCTTTTGAGAGTAAATATTAAAACCAATTTGTTATAAAAAATTCTTTACTCTAAACTTCTACCAAAAATGTGTACCTATACATAAAAAAAAAAAAAAAATGGCAGTCTTGTAAAGTTAATAATAATAAGTGATGCTTTGGAAAATAACATGAATAGGTAGGTAATACTGTCAATAATAACTAATATATTTATATACATCATTATTTACAGAGTTATGGAGAAATAAATAAAGCTGGTTGGTAGGGAGTAGAATCACTTTTCTCGTTGGTAGAATACTAATGGTAGATATATTACATTTAAAAGCAATGATAAATCATTTCTTTCAATAAAATGGTTCTGAGCAAAGCTTTGAGATATATTACATAAGTGTTAGTATTAAAAAAATAAAATCAATGGCATTAGCATTTATATGGCTAATAAAAAATATCACATCAAAATATACAAAGTGCTATATAGTAAATATTTGGTATATTTAGTTTCTGGCATCTAATTTATAATGATTTTCAGTCTTTTTTTTATAGTTATTTATATTATTCATATCATATATATAGTTTATTTTTATTTTCTAATTTATAACAACATTTCGTGTTATTTCTTTTATAAATGTAGATTTTCATTACGCATTTGATAACTACTTACTTAGATAAAAAAAAAAAAAAAAAATGATCTTTATAAAGTACTAACTAGAACAAATTTTCCATCAAAACCCTCTATGTCTGAAAACTTTCTTTACTCTTTCTGTCCAAAAAAGTGTATACATTCATAAAAATTAAAAAATTAAATAAAATCATTACATCATTGTAAAACCAATATATTCCTAGCTACGCTCAGAATCTAAAATATATAATAATTAATATAAGTAAATATTAAATACAATACCATTGAAAGTAATCTTTAAATTCTCAATTTTTATTATCATAAATTACTTATTTTAGGTTAACAGCCCAACTGACTGCTTTTTTATTTTAATTTTATTCCTAGATGTATTTGGATTACCTGCTATACCATTTTAATTTTTGACATCTTAAACCGTTTATAAATTTATAAATTGAGGTAATTCATTGTATATAATTTAAAATTAACAATTTTACCCCTCTCATTTCCCTAACATTAACATGCTCAGGTTTTCATTTTCACATATTAGGGGAATTTAATATAATTATTGATAGCTATGACAAACAAAGCTACCAAATTATTGGACAGGTTTGGTAATTATAGAAGGCTTGCACCAGCGAGAAAAATCTCGTTGGCTACCTGGAGTCGAACCGAGGACCTTGTGCACGTTTCAACCACTATCACAGTTGACCCTCTCATTGTATATAATATAATAAGTAATAATTATTTTAAAATATTTATATTTTATATTGGCGATATTAATTTTTTGCTACATACAAGGTACGTGCAGAAAGTACCGTTTTCTAGTCTTATCGTGGCAGCACTATTATCATAATTATAGTCATTAGTGATCATTTCAATTATAATTACGATATAGTGCTGATACAATAAAAATAGAAAACGGAACTTACTTTCTGGATGCAACATGTATATTGGTATGGTAACATTTTACTGGCCGTATTTTGTCAGCATACTTATTAAATTGTTCAATTTTCTACACATATATAATATTTTAAGGTCAAATAACACATCCTAGTACAAAAGCGATTATTGAAGATAATCTAGTTAATTGTCAACTAAGTGGAGAATTATCTGATTTAAATATGGACACAGAACAAGAAGTTGAATTGGATAGTGATTTATTTAGTAATTATAATACATATTTAAGTATAAAAATTAATTTATAACAAAATCTTACTACTTTTTAGGCGAAATGTTTGAAGGAGATATTAATTTTTTCAAAACTATTGACAAGGTTAGAAAGTTGAAAGAACAAATTTCTGCAATGCCCGATGAAGAACGAAAAGATGCTGCTGAAAAAGCGTTGACCGATTGTTGGAAAGCATTTTTTGGAGATGATATAGATCTCTAAGTATTATTTATTACAATACTAATAGATAATAAAAAGTATTATAAAATCAATTAAATATAATTAATATATATATATATATTATAGTATTACAATAGTTTTTAACATTATTTATTTGTCTAATCTACAAATTGGATTATCTTGCACCATTTGTAAATTAACCTTTGGTCCAACTAGATCTCTAATATTATTAATACCATATTTAATCATAGTTGGTCTTTCTAGTGATAGTCCCCAAGCAATAACATTGACTTTTTCTGGTAAACCCATTGGTAAGAGCATTTCAGGACGAAACATTCCAGAGTTTCCAATTTCAATCCATTTTTTTAGTCCTTGATGATAGCAGAATACTTCCATACTAGGTTCTGTATATGGGTTATAAGCAGGTTTAAATTTAATTTCAGTCATCCCTAGTCGTTCAAAAAATGTGTGAAGTACTCCAATTAAATCCCCAAGAGTTAAATTGTAATCAGCTATCACTCCTTCGACTTGCTGAAACTCTGCTAAATGAGTGGCATCTAATGTCTCATTCCGGAATACTCTATCAATACTAAAGTATTTAGTCGGTTTAAAATCTTTAGCTAACCCATATAACATACGAGCACTGACAGCAGTGGTATGAGTTCTTAATACATTTTTTTTAGCTTCATCCAAAGACCAATCATAACCATATCCTTGAGAACCATAGCCACCTTTAGAATGTACTACTTTTACCTTGTTTAAATATTCTTGAGGGAAGTTTTCGCTTGTTTTGGGATCATCCAGGAAAAAGGTATCATGTGAATCTCTAGCTGGATGTTGTTGAGGTTGGAATAATGAATCAAAATTCCAAAATGAACTCTCAACAAAATTGTTAGTAGGCATTTCAGTAAAACCCATTTCAAGAAATATTTGACGAATGTCTGTGCGTACTTTCAACAACGGATGTAAACAACCAGCTGCTGGAGGTTGTCCTAAAGCTTCAAAATTGTAAGGCTTAAATGGAGAAGTCTTCCACAAACCAGATAAAATCATTTCAGTAGTAAGTTCGGTTTCAAGCTTAACAATAGAAGTAGCAAATTCTGGACCTTTACCTGTAAGCAGTAAATTAATAAATTAAATAATTTAATGAAGCTGAATAGTTTAGAATGTAATAATGTACCTAATATTAAACTTTTGATTACTACTTCTTTAATTAATTTTCTTTTTTTGTAATCTAATTTGTCAGATTCAGAAATTTGATCATGGCACATTTTCAATTGCAACATATCTTCTTTTATCTTATCAACAACCGAATCAACTTTCTTCACCACTTTATTAGCAACTCTATCAATAGCTATCCAACCTTTTGACATAGCTTGACTAAATCCAATTTTAGCATTTGGAATTGTCATTAGTTCTTTCTGAGATATTCCATCAGAAGGAACAGCATTATATACATTTACCTCATAACTACCATTCAATAAAACTGATGCTCCTTCATCAGTAAGTTCCCAATGTTTGCTTGTCACTGGATCAGCCGTAATAATATTTCCTAATGCTAATATGCTTTTAACAATACCAATTACTTTTTGATGGTCAACATTATATTCTTTAGCTATGTCCAATGTGCTTATGGTGCCTTTAACATCCAAATGTTTCAACAACTGTTCTGAATCCATAGTCGTAAAATGATATTTATACAATTTGAAAAAAATAATTTAATTATTGTATTAGATTTACAAATATGTTAGACTGAGTGTATCAGTGCAATATAAATTGTTAATATGAGATATTAATTTATGAAATTACGTAAAATAATTTTGAATTACTATATATTATACTACATAACATGCGTCCTACAGGCTACAATAATATGATGCCGAACTGCAGATAATATCATATTATCATTCATAGGACCATAGATAATAATTTGATTCTTTATCTAATATCTATGAAATTATTAAAATCATGGCTAAATATATTTATAGCCATGATTAAAATAATATGCCATATAAAAAATGGAAATATATTCTTATCTTTAAAAGTCTTAAATAACCTCTTTGACATTTTGTGAACATTGATTGCTCAGATAAGGTCAAAATATATTTATTCTGTGATAGGCATGACAAAATAGATAGGTATGTCAGCAACATTGTGATACGCACCTCTGTGAAGTATTCCCACTTTTTACCGTGTATTAAGTTCTCCGCCTCTCATTGGTTACATATATCAAGCATAGATTTCCAAGCTATCACCACGGAATTGAATGAAGAGCGGAGAACCTAATACATGGGGAAAAGTGGGGATGCGCATATCGGACTAAAATTCGTATTATTACTGACATACCTATCTATTTTGTTATGGTGATAGGTATATCTGTGATTATCACAATAATATGTTCTATAAGTACGTATATTTTCTATGGTACGTTTATTGTCATTGTAGTTAATTGTTCAATTTTTAATTTATTATTTAGTTTTTGTACCATTCAAAAGGGATCTTTATTGAAAATACATATAGTAGTAGTTCTATGGTACCTACGGTTTTAATTTGTTTATTTATATTTTTAAAGTTACTTGATTCATTTGATTTATTAAAGTATTTTTCATTAGTAATTAATTTTTATCCAAAATATGTAATAATATAAATACATTTATAAATCAAAATTTTTTTAAAGGCAAATTATATAGATATAACATTATTGCTACAAATATGATTATTTTTGTTTTGTTTTTTATAACATAACATGATAGAAGTAACCAACTCGGAATCTTTGTCAGTATACAGGTATATAGTTTCGAATGCATATAGATTTGTTAAACACTACTTAATTGTATTGTTTTTAAACATTTTATTGTAGAATAAAATATTTGTACATATCTATATTATCATTGTAGGAGAGGTTCCATTTGGAGCTGGTATCCTTGGAGCTCAATGTCGTGGAAATATTTACAAGAAGTTGAGCGCAAGTTATTGTCATGTAAATTTATATCCAATTTTTGTTTTTACTTTGTATTTTAAGTATATATATATTTTTTAGATGTTCAATCGCCACACCGAACTTGGTACATTAATCTAGGTCCAGTAGTTGAACAAGAAGATAAAATATGGACATTAGAAGTGAACAAAGAAAAACGTGAAACACCTGTAGTTTTATTACATGGTTTTGGTGCTGGTATTGGCCTATGGTGTATGAATATAGACAAAATATCCAATAATCGTAGACCTGTATATGCTATGGATCTATTAGGTTTTGGTCGTAGTTCTAGACCAGTATTCAGTACAGATCCTGAACAAATTGAACAACAATATGTAAATGCAATTGAAAAATGGAGATCAGAAATTAAACTGGAAAAGTTTGTTCTTTTAGGTCATAGTTTTGGAGGATATTTAGCTACTGCCTATTCTTTACAACATCCTGAAAGGTGTATAATATATTATCACAACTTCTCAAAAAATACAATATTTGGTGCCTGATCTTTTTTAACTGATTTTGATTATATTTAGTGTGTTGGTTTCAAATAGGTATATACAAGAAATATCCTTGGGTCTTGTACCTGTTGAACAATAGAGCCAAACAAGATTATTGGATAAGAAAAGAGTAGGGTTAATGGAGTAATTTATAAAACCTCTTGATTATTAAAGCTCTTGCTTTGCATACATAGGGCAACAAATCTTTGGAATAGGTTCTAAAGAACTAAGCTGTTCCTCAAATCGGACAGCTCATAAATAATTCTCACCTTATGGATTCCATGAGACAGCATAAAGCGTGGATAACATTTTTGCTTATTGTCAAAAACTTTCTGGGTAACCACAACGCTGAAAACTATTTATTATTATTATTATTTATTTAGATATACACCTTCTTTTTAAGGGTCCTGTATAGGAAATTTTTATAAAAAAAATTAAATCCATCAATTTAATTATATTTTAAAAGTAATTTAAAAATAGACATGTGACTACCATAATTTATTGATGTTTTATCACACTTTATAACTACAACTTTTCTCTTTGTAATCACAGTCAAAATGTATACAAAATATGAAAAATGAGAATATTTACTGTACTTGAGGTAGAATTTTTTCAATATGTTTATTTAAAAGCAAAAATCCGTGATTAAAAATATGAAATTTTAAAATGTAAACAAAAAAAACTTCCTGCTACGGCATAGTAAATATTTTTATCTTTCCAATTTTCTATAAATGTTGACTTCATAGAATCTATGTTTATTACTATAGTATTTACTACTAAAAGAAAAGTTGTAGTTATAGAGCACAAACATATTTTAATATCGCTAAAATCGGTGTATAGCATTCTCTTAACAGCATGCTTAAAAACTTAGAGTCCTAGGATGAAATATGAACATAAAGATTCATTACTTGCACAGCCATTTAGACTATTTCCCTTAAAAGTGCAGAAAAAGGTGAATGATTTTACCAGAACCTAAAGAAATTGGAGGACCAATCACCAAAAACAGAATATATGGGATACTGTTGGAATCTGTAGATTGTGTGAACAAAGTTCACTTGAAAAATTAAAATAAAATAAACTTTCAGAATGGAACAAAATAACTTTTCTTCTGCATTTATGTGATTTCTTAAATTTTTAATTGAGCTTTGTAATTTTATAAGAGTAGCTGTTTTTTTTTTCAATTTAATAAAGGTAAATAAAAATTAGTAAAAGTTATTTAATTTACCACCTATACCCTAAACCTGATATAATTAGTTAAAGTAAATAATTCTATCATATCTCACAAACAAGAGGTGATGGGTAATCGTCATATTTGTTTTTAGCACATAAAATACACAAAATCAGTTAAAAAAATTCTGACACTATGACCTATGTTATACTATATCTTCAAAACATATTTTTTCAATAATTCAATAAAATAATATTTCAGAGTTCACCATTTAATACTTGCTGATCCTTGGGGATATTCTGAAGAAAATAAAAATATGAAGAATAAAATTCCTTGGTGGGCCAAAGGAATATTTTATGCTCTTAAATCACTTAATCCACTATGGCCTGTAAGATTTGCTGGACCTTATGGTAAATAATTATTTTCATATTAAAGTTCATAAAACTAGTTTTTTATTAGATTCTGAGCAGAGTGAGGTAACTATTGGCTTTTCAATGATTTTATTTTTCATTTTCTGTGAGCAACTTCTTGACCAGAAAAATTACCGTTTTTATGGGCACTGTGTATTGTATAACTAATGTTTTAGAATCTTGGTACTTTGAAGAGGTTGTTTATTTTTGTATATATTAAATACATCTTCATACTTATGTGTAGACAAAATCTATATCATGAAGGAATGATGTAATCACCATATTATGGATATACCTATCAGAGATCAGCAAGGGCTAATTTTTTCAGGCTCGATCCGACCCCAAACCAAAATTATAATATTATACCTGCTCAGGCCCTACCCGTATTTTTTTTTTTTAAATCCAAACCCGGCTCGAATATTTTTATTTGAAGCCCGAACCATGAACTCACCGAACTCAAATACATCATGCGGGCATGTGAAAAAGACAGAGAGAAAACCCATATACTGGAACAGTCATATTTATTATTATATTGTTTTGGTAACAAAATCTCGTTTACTATACAATATATTATAATAATATCATATTGGGACTAAGCGTTACTGTGTAATATTTTATGTATTTAACCGTACGGAAAATGAAATCACTAAATTTGTCAAAAGCAGTTGTTATTTTTACAGACCCGGCCTGAAGTCCAGTTACATTAGACTACCCATAACCAATCCGTGCTGATCTTTGATACCTATATAGAAAATGTAATATGTCAAATTATTCTGTTATTATTTGTTTGTAAATTTTTAATAATTACAAAACAAATGTATACATTTTATGTGGTTAGGCAAAATATGTTTTTTTTACCATACCTTGCCGAAATAATATCAGATTATTGACCGGCCAAATTCTGAGTGTCATCTAGAAATTAACAATTTATTTATACACATACAATATGCATTAAGCCACCCAAATGAACCTTGCAGTTAGCGTTTCCATCAATGTTGTTTGATTCTGGTATCCACAAAAATGAAATTTACAAATAAGAAAAATTATATATACCTACCATTAATTATATGACATAGAAAAATAAATATTTAAAATATACCATGGTAATTGAACAAAAGAAATAGCAGAATTGACCACAATGTAGATATCACTACTTTGATAGGCTAACTTTTTTTAGAGAAAAGGTGTCTGATACTTGGTCTTCACAGTTAGGTCTTTGTTCTGGGAATCATTTATTTTTGTTGGTTTCAGCACAGTGGGTGACATATTAATTTTTTATGAGGCATTGGAGGGATTTTGTACATCTTAGATTTTCTCTTGTAAGACTGTTTGGGCCTCTGTTGAGAAGCTGAGAGATTAACCCCTTGGGTGTTGTCAATACCAGGCACAGATATCCAAGTACGATTTTAAATTTTCTGAGATTTTTTTGTTATATAACACGAAGAATATTATATTTATAATAATATATATTAATTTGAATGTGGAATGTTTTAATAATGAAAATCAAATACATTTGTTATTTTAAATCGATAGATGAATATTCATTCATTTAGAAATACACCCCCTAAAGTAGCTTTAATTTTGAGAAAATTGCAATTTTTAGTTGTTCTGTTTACTTATACAATAAAACCTACTTTTGTGCCAAATTTTATGATTCTACCTAAACGGGAAATCTTATAATTTTGATTTTGAGTGAGTCAGTCGGTACCAAAATCGAATAATTTGAAATTCACCCCTTTTGAAAAGGCTTACTAAAGAGCTCAATTTTTGCTACTTGAGCCAAAACTATGTTTCAAATGTCAAAAGCCCATCTTAAGAGCAATTAAAGTTATAAGAGTTAAAAAGACCAGGTGAATTAGTTGGTTTAAAGATACACTGATATTTCTGAAACTTTGCCGGCACACTAACGTGCGCTTAAATATTAATATTATATCGTCTGTTATTTTTTAAATATGCCAAGTCAAATTATAATATATATATATATCATATATTATACATTTGTTTATAAGTACCTATGACCGACCCATAATAGTGATGTTTTTCTAATATTATATTAAGTAAATTTAAAAAAATCTCATATACTTGTATAGAATATAGTTGATTAGAAGTACTTAAAAAAAAAAATTAAATTGTATCTCCGCTTAGAATTGTTTTTTTTTTTATCGATTGCAATGATTTATCATTGCTTTCAAATTCAGTATACTCACCATCAGTATCCTAACCTTATAATATAATAGTTCCACTCCTACTGACCGGACTTATCTAATTTGTTGATTTTTAAGGTCAGTGGTTGGTGACAAATTTACGGTCTGATATATTGAAAAAGTTTGAACCAGTACTTGGCGAACAATCAATTTTGGTTGGAGAATATATATTTCAATGCAATTCTCAACGGGCAACGTAAGATTTTCTTTTACTTTGTAATAGTTAAGCACACTTGAGACATCCACCACTCTTGTGTAGTAGACTTTCACTGATTATTCACTTGCTATTTATTTTTTTTGTATTTTGCATGTTTTTTTTTTTTTTTGTTATGTATTATTATTTTAGACTTCTTGGATATAATGGCTGGCAACCATTCAAAATTTCTGTCAATTTTTGCCCTTTTAACATTTAATATGAGTTTATTATTTTTGGGGTATTAGTGATTATTTGATAACTTATTGTCTAAATATAATGGATGATATTATGATACAAGATTAGCCTATTGCCTTATAATACACATACAAGGTTGAGCAAGATACTAGAAAAAACTATCTTGTTACTTGATACATTCAGTTTGTGTATCTTAAATACATTTTAATGGTCAAATAATGACATATGAAATTTAAATTATTTACTTATTGTAGTATAAAACAATTATGCCAATATCTTATAGATATTGTAAATTAAATGTTGAAAGTATAAAAATTAGTTTAAGCAAGTGTTATAGCCATAAGACAGCTCTCACCGGAGCAATTGATAATAATATTTACAATTGATTATTTATATAGAATTTAATGAACATTCTTACAGTGAAGCAATACGATATTGCCAGAAGCAACATGTATTGCCAACAATATGACTTGCATGTTGCCAGTAGATATTTATTACCAGTTTTTTATTTCTTCGCAAATGCCACCAGAATAAGAGAACATCATCGTCATCTTCAGACGATGACATGGTTGCAACTGTTAACTGTGTTGCTTCTGTCTGAGAGTTAGAGGCAGTATTGTCTGTTACATATTGACAATTGCCAATTGATATTGCTCTGGTGTGAGAGTCGATTAACATACGAGTACCAAATTGTTGATAAAATTGCATAACAAAATCATTTTAGAAATTAAAAAAAAAAATTGGTAGGTACTTGTGAAATTAACTTACTTTAAAAAATTATTTTTGGAGGAACAAATCTAGTTAAAAATGTTCATAGTAAAACATCACCTATAAATTACAATAAATTATTTTACTCTATGAAACAACCATGTAATAAAAGTAGGTACATAATAAACAATATTATATTTTTTTTATTGCTTTAAAAAAAAAAAAAAAAAAAATCCTAATCTTCATTATTATCATACATAATAGGTAGGTACTTTACAATATTAAATATTAAAAATCAATAATAAGTAAAACTAAATTATTTATACTTTAATATATTGTAAAATATAATGAACATTATAATATTGTAAATACCTAAATTGTAAAATTCTAACCGACAGCGAAAAAAACTCCTGTTTATCTATAATACAATATAGTGATGCATAACTTGAACTGTTGCGTTTTGGTTAGATTTGGAGTTCAAACAAATTGTAAGAGAAAAATAGGTATTTTTTTTATTGCGATTACAATAATATAGACTAATCCAGTAGTTCTCAAAGGGGGTGATATCGCCTCCTCCCCAGGTGGGCGATGAAGGGTTACCAAGGTGAAATTTTTGAGCATGTATTTATATTAAAACTTAAAAATTGAAAGTAACGCACTAAGGTTTATCTGTAATTGTTTCCATTTATTTATAAAATAAATCAGGCAATCATTGTAATGTAATAATGTTAAAAAAAAAGTAAAGCCGATAATATTTTTAAAATGTTTGATCAAAATACTCCTAGAAGACTGCAATTAGCAATTTGAGAATCCTAATTGTTAAAATAAAATATGTGTTATAAAAATAACAATATTCTATATATATTTTTAATACAAAATTAATACCTATATAATTATAAAAATATGTAAAAAGAAATTATGCCTAAAAAAAAAAATTTTAAAAAGGTATGCGAAAAAATATTGTTCTCAGGCTGTAATTGTAATTAAAAAACCAAATCTTGACACAATATTTTAGACAAAGTTTTGTATCTTTTTTGTATTTTTTTTTTCTACTTTTGTATCTTTTTCGATATCGCGAGTATAACTGATATTATGCTATCTGTAAAAATCTCCTGAAAATTAGATTTTACAAAATTAGTAAATATTTTAAGAATTTATGTTTTTTTTTAAAGATCACAGATTATTTTATCAACAATATTGTGTTAAGATTTAGTTTTTTAATTACAACTACAACCCAAGAACAATGTTTTTTTTCAAAACAGTTTTTTACGATAAAATAATGCATCTGGCGTCCTCTTAATAATATCAGGTTGTAACCTGACAATAACTTATAGTTGAAACTAGTTGTTAAGTTTATAAATATTCTAGATATATTTTCTTTTTATATTATATAATATATAAAATATTGTAGGTATACCTACTTGTATATATATATATATATATATTTAAATGTATTCCTAATTGTTATTATATTTTGTATTATATAATATCTAACATTAAACAAATGTACTTTTGAAACATGTATGTAAATTTTTTATATTTTCATTGGTAATATGTGATTTCACCCCTATACAAAATTTCTGGCTATACCACTGCTACCTATGCTATTAAAAAAATCAACAACATTTTGATAATTTGACAAATTATAAAATATTTAAAATATATATTAGAATATGTAGTATAGTATGACTTATAGGTGTGTCCTACACCAACAATCTCATAAGACATTAATTTATTAATTACTATTTACTAGTATAAAAGGTAGATCAAACTCAAAAAGTTTAGTATTGAATTTGAACTCTAGATGAACTATGAAGTTGATTGAATCCAAACAAACTCAAGTATTTGGTTGTATTTAATTACTTTTTTATTGGTTATTTTATATTGTATTTATTTTTGTTGCATAATTCCAGTTGAAATTTTAAATATATATATATTACTTTTAGGGGTGAGAGTGCATTTACTTCGCTAGTTACTGGATTTGGTTGGGCAAAGAACCCAATGATTAAACGTATACAGAATTTAGATGAAAGGGTGCCAATTACATTTATTTATGGACAAAACACTTGGATGGATCGAAATATTGGTGAGATGGTTAAAAAAGAGAGACAAAATTCTATTGTACACATTGAGGTAAATTATAAATATTATTATCTTACATTGAAAACTAATATTGAATTTTTTTACTTAGACAATTCCCAATGCTGGTCATCATGTTTTTGCTGATCAATATGAAGTTTTTAACAATTTAATTGATAAAATATGCAAAGAAAAAGTGATAGAAATTGAAGAATAGCGTGCAATCAATAATCCATGACAAGATTTAACTATATTTGTTATAATTATATTTAAATTTATATACACATTACATTATTTATTTGTACATAACATATTAATTTATACTAATATAAAAAATTATATAATTTTATTTAAGTCCATATCATCATCATCAGATTCCAACGGTTTTACTTGACTCATTAATAAAAATTTATCAATTTTGTCAGTAGAATCTTCATCCATATAGGTAGTATAAGGTTCCAAAGTTCCACTTTTCTTTTTTGTCATACGTTCAATTAATGTATCCAACCGTCCTTTAAGTTTTAATAGTTTTGAATTGTATGAGGCCATATTCTTCAATGGTGCCAGTAAAACTAATGGCTCATGAAAACTGGGATCTCTAATAGTTTGCATTGTATTAGAAGTGATTAAGGCACTTAACGTCTTTAATGAATCCGCATGCGTGTTTTCATTGTTTGCTTGATTGACATGTATAGGTATTAAATTTCTTACCTCATCAGCTTCCATTTTCGATACTGTATCGGCTATAGATTTCTCTGGTTGCATTTTAGTAGCTGATGTATTTGTATCGAAGCTGGATGATTTCAAACTGTCAACAATCATTTTTTAAAATGTAATAATATGTTGGTCGCTACGTCTATCAACCCGGTACTAAGGAATGTAATGAGTTCCTGGACACTACACACATGCGCATCAAAGTACATTTAATCACAGTGATACGATTATTATTATCATTACTTATTCCATGATATAACCACAGATTGCAACAAACTTTCGGCTGTACCCAAGGTGGCCGTACCTATGTATATAATATATATGTTCCTTGGAATGTATCATCTGTATTGAGACAACAAATTCGTTCATATTGACACAGGTGAGGTTCCATTGTTATTCGTCACGGGCGCTAGCGTATGCACCACAATACTATTAAATATTTTTTTCTGCCAAGGAATTTTCATTTGTTTACATTCCTCGTACGATACGTTCACAGCACGATGATAAGATATATCGTAATTCGTGGTTCACAGTCATAGAAAAGAATACCTAATAGAACGGTAACTACCACGGACTAAGATACTATGGACTGGTATCGCTTAGATGGAGGGTGTAGAGGGGAACGGGTCGCAAAAGTTTCATAAATGGAAATCTGGCATAGCTAACGCTCTATAACGGTTTAATTTAGAGTT
>JAIPRL010000902.1:0-106431 GCA_025469235.1 Pemphigus obesinymphae
TTCTAAGGATCGATCGAGGCATTTTTCTTTATTATTACAGATTAAATTATAATCAATGTTTAAAAATTCTGATTTTTAATGATAAATAACAAGACTAAAAAATAAAATTAAAATAAACGCCTCGATCAATCCCTAGAAGACAAACTGATGAATTCAAAACAGTTTTCAGAATTAAAATCCGACTTTTCAAAGTCCCACAGTTTTGTTACGCTTTTAGGTCGATTTTTCGTTGGTGTTACATCCTCTTAAAAGAATATTTTAAAAATATTTCCATGTTAGTACCACTTCTTATTAATGTGTAATTACGAAATTTGTTTTTTAAAAAAAAGACGTACCTATATAAAGTATTTTCGCAGTTCCAACTTCCAATAATACATATTTTATAATTATCGTAGATTAACGATTTTTGTACCAATAAATAATTGAGAACATAAATCATAATATTGTACGTCAACGTTTTGCGATTAATTAATTCTACCATATTTTGTGAACTGTAGAAAATATTTAAAAAATCAATTATTTCAAATTAAATTTATTTAAAAAAATGGCGTAAGAATGTATGATCATAGTTTAAGATCTCGTCTTTCTATTAGTACTAAAATCGTTAACCTACGATAATATTGAAATCCTAAATATGTCACTGAATATACCATAGCTACAGCTAATGTCGAATGGAATGTGTTAACTCGAATTTGAATTTCACATTTTCATTTTATTCTTACCTCCAATATTTTGTTTAAAAATTAATACATTTTTTGCAAGTATAGGTACATTCTCGAATCATCTGTAACGACTAGGTATTTATTTTAATTAAGTTTAAAAGTTAATCTTCTTTATCTTTTTAATTCGCCTAATTATCAGGCGAATTAAAAGTTAAGACCATTGAACCACTGTAAATAAAATGTCGCGTAGCACCAATAATATTTCACATTTTCAATTTCTTTTGTTAAAAATACAATAGACCGTATCAATTTTCCACTTATCGTTATTTTAGAGAGATGCGGGTTACACGGACTAATTATTTTTAAAAGGTTTCATATAGGCAATTTCAAAGTCATTTTAAGAAAATGAAAATCTAACAATTATGAAAAAAATATTGAAGACTTTTAAGTCAGTACATTTAAAAACAAATTGTATATGATAACATGTAGCCAGGGGGGTTTTAGATGTTTAACCCCCCCATTGCCTTTTTTTAAACAATTTTTTTGTATATACACCACTGAACCTGTTTCTTGAATGGTCCAATAAGAGTATGAACATTGAGCAACAAACCTAACAAAAGATGTAAAACCTTACATATAGTTTAATTTATGCTTAACCCCCCTACCCCCGCATTGCATGTAACTATTATTATTGTTATGTTTTTTATGTACCAATAGTCTTAGTAGTAATTAAAATTTCCTACATAAAACCCCTTTAAAATCGGATATATATTTGTATCATAGTATGGTTGTATGGGCCAGTCATTGCTTGCGTTTGCATGTATCAAAAATATGCATCGTTTGCGTATTGCCATCTACTTATTTCTAAAATACGTTCAAGAAAATTTTCCGGTAGAAGGAATCAAATAGATATTTGGGCAAAGACTTTCTGATATTTTAAAAACGTTCTTTAGAGGTAAATTTTAGATTTTTTTTTTATGACTGGTCTAATTGATAAACTGTAACCCAAAATATTTAACTGAATAATACCCAAACAATATACAAAAAAGGTCAAAATAAATAATAGTGATACGCAAACGATATAGGTACCGCCGTTTGTATGTACTAAGTATGTTTTCATTGTCCTTAATATGTTTTTAACATTGTCTATATAAAACCGGATGTATGATGTCGAAAAATACTATTGATTTTATTATCAGATATGCACATACAAATTACAAACGTCAAAATAAATAAAACCCATTTTCCAGTTGAGTTATATGGGCATATGTATATCTGAAATATAATATCTAATTCATATTGATATTAATCAAACACATCAATACCAAATAGGTACTCGTATATAAACGTAACAACTGAATAATAATGCAAATATTCAGTCTATACAAAAAGAACACTTTGGACTATACTATGTCGTTTTTCAATTTTAAACGTTCAGATCCCGATGTGATTTATATTAAAAATTTTATAGATACTTACCGGCTATAATGGGCGCCTGAGTAAATTTCAGAAGGTTAAAACTTAAGTAAATAATAATATATTTTTATATTTACTATCGGTTTTAGCAATAATTCATTGTCAGATATTCTCCAGGGGGACACTTCACTCCCCTGACCCCCATGGTACCTACTATCCTAATATTTATGTCTTGTATAGTACCTACGGGAAGAAAATGTTCGTGTAAATTAAAATTTCACTTTTTTGATAATACCTTTGGGTAACATTTCATGGCTTCTTTGAGGAAGAACTCGATAGCTCGTTTAGGTTAAAAATTAAAATAGTAACAAAAGGTATTTGGTATCTACGAATTATATTGTGAACAGAAGATATTTTAGACGGATGACCTAAGATCGAAATAGAAATTTTTCCAGGATGATAGTTTATTTTCAAAATTTTAACCATTTGAAACTTGATTTTTGAATATAGCAACTCCTATTTCTAATACCTACCAAATTTCAGTAGTTTAATTTTTTTGTGGCAATTTATCTTTTATCAACCTTTGTTCTAAATACATTTTTATAATAATGTCTCTAGTTATGCAAACAACATGCTTAGCTCTAAAGCAGACGTCCCATCAGTAAATTATGAACGAAAAAAATCAAGAAAAATAAGAGATGTATTTTGTTTTTGTAGCCTAATAAACAATTATTGCAAATAATACGGTATTTGAACTATACCTACCGTATACTGTTGCTAATATGCAGACGAAAAATTCTTTTCACGACGTATTTGCACTTTCTCAAAAATGTATTTAAATTTTTAAATAATTTTCGAATAACATAAAAGTATTCAAAGAACTGTCCAATATTTATAATTGGTATATAATTATATACTTGCTGTACCTAGATCTAATCTAAAATAGGTACTAGATCAGTGACGCAGAGGGGGGGGGTTGAGGGTGAAAACCGCTTCTCTTAAATTATTTTTAAACTATAGTAAAATGCGTATTGAAATAAAAAACCATATCTTAATGTTGTCAAAAATTTTAAGAACATAGTTTTAGCCGTTTAGCAAAATGATATAATATTATAAATAATATAATAAGTAGGTACACTAAACGCACCGTTAGAGACCCTTATTAGCTCGGTTCTATATCCGAAAATTGTTGGCAAGTTGTTCCCGCGCCAAAGGAAACGATGAGCCGCACAAAATCGAGCACTCCAACGGGCGCGTGGATCGACGAGCCTTCCCTACACAATATTATTATTTATATATATTTATTTTATTTCCATTGTTTTAGTTTTTAAATGAATTGTTTAGACTTTTTTTTGGTCAAATTACATAAATAATACAATTATTTACAAACATGGAGTGGATGAATGACGTAGTTCTGGAGTTCTTATAGAATTATATGAGGCCCAACCACAAATTCGGAAACCACGAGATCCCAGGCACAAAAATCGAAGTTTAGTTCACTATATGCTTAGGAATCAATTAAAAATAAATAAAGGTTAGATTAATTTTTATTGAAATTAAAATAGGTTTGTTTAATACTGAATTGTATTTTTTTTTTGTATTTAGAAAAAAAAAACTGATTTTTCAAAACTGATATGAATGAAATAAAAAAGATTCACTTATGACCACACTTATATAGTCATTTGTATATCGACTAATATTTTGAACTAATAACTTTAATAATAAAAATAAGTGCCGCCGGCTTGTACGAGAGCGTGGGAGTGTTCTGGGCTCGTATTAAGCCAAGCTCGACGTTTGGCTCGGTACACAGCACGGACTAAGATATACTATTATTACGTATATCTTGGTCCGTGGTACCTATGGACCTAACTATAGTATACTTATAGACTATTATAGTACATGGTCAATGGGGAGACTCTTTTAAAGTAATTCCCACAAGTTTTAATAGGTTATAGGTAAGTACTCTAATTTTTGAACATTATAGAACATAGGTAATAGGTATTGTGTTGTCACCCGATGACAATAATGTAAATGAACAAATAATATAAACCTGCATAGTATACTTATAATGATATATGTATTTTAAAAACAAACAAGCACGCTGCAGGTTTCACCACCTTTTTCGTAAACAATATCTGGGTGAAATGACTTATTTATATATCAGTATTATTGATTCGATTATATAGAAACTCTATTATAACCAAATTAAATTAAATTGAATGAAATAAATAAATATGTTGTATAAATAATATGTAGATAGGTATTAATATTACCTATATTATTTATAAATTGAATAAAATACTGTTGAGACGTCTTCGTAAGCACATTAAAATGCTTTTATGTTTGTTTTCGAATAAATGTCACAATTTCTGAACTTTTTCAAATTCATAAAAATGGTCTATACAGTGTACTAAACCTCTTAAATATCTGGTGTGCGCCTGTGACATTAATTTAAAATATATTTTAATATTTAGAATTTAGAAATCAACAATATAAATTATATAATAATCAGTGATTGAATTGGAAAAATAAAAAAAGGGTGCTATTAAGCTTTAAAAAATTAATGCCCCCCTCCTCCAAACTATATTCTGTAAAATATAATTAGTGGGAGAGTTGTCAAAATAGTAGAGGAGCTCCGTCCCACTGCGTACTTCCTCCCCAAAGCCTACAGAGGCGTATTTAGAATTGCGTTGTCCTACATGATACCTACCTATACATTATGTTCTGTTGACCCTTTATGCAAAACGTTAAAATATAATTCTACAAATGAAGTTCATAATCAAAAACAAATAAAAATAAGGTACCAATCGCATTTTAAAATGTTTTTCCCCTTAAAACAGATGCCCGGGAAAATCGCCCCTAACACAAGCTATATGTATAGTTATATAAACATATGTATATATATATATGTATATAAACATATGTTTAGCATTATTAGAATTTGTGATATTAATATCTACCAATTTAATATTTACGTATAAATTTGTAATATAGTACATCTAATATATTATGACTAATTTATGTACAACATACTTATCAATAATATTTCTAATAATATTTTTCAAGAAAAATACTAACAAAATCCCAAATGACCGATTATCTTATCTTTACAACATTATAAATAAATACATAGTCAATACTCAATACTTGTATCGTTATAAAATGTACTTATAATATAGGGGTTAAACTTTCTAATTAGTTGGAGAATCAAGATGATCTGCCATTTGTGTTGAGGTCCGAGCTCTTTTTAAAGGAAGAAATTAAAACAATTTCTCCACAATTTTATGCATACCTACGGTTTATTTAACAATTTTATGATATGAGATTTGCAAATAATAGTGTGATAGGCACCTAAATGATAATCATAACGACTTGCAATTTGCATCCTACGCTGTTGTAATTATTATTTATTGTACCCTATATATATATATTTTGTAGACTTCCTAAATATTCAATGTTAGCCGGTATTTAATATACACGTAAAGTATATATCGTACCAACTGATATACGATAAGTTACATATTAATACCATAGAATATATACAATACTATTCTGTTCAAAATTCTGCATTGGACTTCGATTTTCACATTGCTAATCTGGATTGCATAATATAATTATTATAACCCACTGGGTCTAGTTTTAATGGGTTTATAAATGTATACAAAATGTCTGTTATTATAATTTTATTAACAAACAATATATTTACCTACCTAATATAATACATGTGGAAAATAAAATATTTATTTGTAAAAATTAAATATTAAATAATAAAATAACAAGTACTTCTTCATTCTTAGATTCATGCATTACATCACAATGTTCAGCATTTTTGTTAAATTTAACTTAATTCTTAACAAATAAGTAGTGAAAATACTGATTAACATACCCAATTAATATAACTACGGTTATAATATAATTTCATTGAACGTTTTGAAATATTTAAGTTTTAAAATATAAATGTACTAACCTATTAAATGTTTATATGCACTTAAATAATACTTACAACCAATTTATGGTACAATTTGTTTCAAAACATTTTAATAATAACTTTATCTATTTTTAGGTTTAAAAAGAAATATTCAGCTTTCAATTATTTTTCTCTTATATATCTATCATCAATTGACAAATAATTCAATTAGTAATAATAATAATATAATCTTCATTTTATAAGATTTGTAAACAATATTAAAATTTGAAATCTTTAACGTACCTAGTGCAAAGGTTTATCTTAAAATTTTGGAACCATTTACATAATAGTAAACCACTTCAAATTCAATACACATTTTAATAACATTGTATAAATGTAGACAATGTAGTATATGTTTTTAGTCTCTATATATAATATTAAATATGTATACAGACATACAGTATAATGTATGGTAGATACTAACCTAAGTGATAAAAATAATTACTTACATTAGTTACACTAATATAAATATAGAAAACTAAATTGTCTATTTCACATTACTTAGTTGTTTAGTAACTATGTAATGTAAAACTATTATTGTTTAAACATATGTTTTATTTATAATTTGTAGTTATACTTATGATCTGTGGTAATATTAATTAAATTTATCTATATTTTTGTAAATATAATAAATACTTACAAAACCATGTTTAATGCCATGGCTTAGTACCCAATCATTTTTGTTATATTTAAAAATAATCACCCATTATTAAGTATAGTTGATATTTATCCACACTAATCATTTTGAAACCCAATTTAACGAAAAATATAGATATCATTGGATTTGATTAATATAGTCGTAAACAATTTTAATGTATTTAGTTAAAAAATACAAATATATTTAATTTTAAAGTAGTATTTATGATTTATTCTGCATTTAATAATTGTAGCAATTATTATTCACATATAGCAGGGCTGTAACACATTCATTATTTCATGTTTGGTCAGTTTTTATTGAAGAATTATCAAAGCATTATGTTTGTTGACTTTATTATTATTATTTATATAATATATTTTACAAATATTCTGTTGCTATTACTTACAAAATATATATAAAATTTTTTTATTAATAATAAATCATTGGGAGTATTTAAATGCTCATACAAAATAACTCGATTATTACTTGAATTTAACTCACTATTCTCATTATTTTAGAAAAAAAAAAAAAATGAGTAGCAAGCCCAATTTATGTATTAACATTATAAATGTATAATATACATTAATTATTTAACTGATTTTGATATGGATAATGTTTTTAAATGTAATAATATAATATTTATACAAAAATAATGAATATAAATATCTAATTAAAAACTAAATATATGTATGATGCAATTTCAGATGAAATTACATTTTAAAAATAAAAATGGTATAATTTTTATAATCTCCAAATAATGGCATAAATTATAAAATATTAAATTACATTATTATGTAGAACAATCAAACAGATAATCTTGAAGTTACTTGTGAAATTCGTATACCTAAATAATTTTCAATTGGGAGTTTGATTACCTTTTTCATCCCATATATAAATAAGCTGTTAAAGTAATAAACATGAGGATTATTTTTATATAATTAGAGAAGTAATCATAATTTAATTTATAATGTAAGTAAATTTAAAATTGTATTTTGTAATATATTTATGTATTTACATTTGTCACAATTTGACAAATATTCTTAAAAAAAAAAATTAATTAAATGATATATGTTGTATATATTTTAATGAATGAATACATACTATAACATATTTTTTTATTTTTATATAGGTACCTAATTAAAAAATATGAGAAGTATTTGTTAATGAATTTGATAAAAAAATGAGCTTTATCAAAATGGTGGATAGAAAAGGATCATGCAAATATCAAAACAAAGGTGGTTGGATACTGGGATGAAACAAATAAGTATAATGAATTAGACAAATCTAAATAGAAAATGTCATGATGACAAAGAAAGATGGAAAAGTGTGGCAAGTTGTATTGGCCCATAATAGACCATAAACTGAAAAATAATATATACATATATAATAAATACACCTACTAATGAAGGTTAAAATTATATAATTTATGTAGGTATCTATTTATTAATATGAATTTTAATTTTATAGAATAATTAAACTATTATTCAAAATAATATTAACAATATTAAATAACATATATTAACATTAATATTATGTAGTATCCACTAGAGGTTAATTTTAAGAACATAAAGTCAAATTTAAACATTTTGTTTTTATCGAATCTAAAGAGTAGATTTGTAGAAATTGTTCATAGAAACAAAAAAATCAATGTTTATTAAATAATGTACAACACATTTTTTTTTAAATGTTTAGTTAATAAAATAAAAATAAAAACATACCAATTACCTTAAAGAAATGCCTCCACCAGTAGCCTATAATAAGAAGTAGCCACATATGTGTAGACACAGAAGTTTGAGTGAATGTAGGGCATTTACTCTGAAACATTTGTTTCCCTTCAGTTTGTTATAATATTTTATTTAAAAAATTAATATTATTATTATCATTATTATTATTATTATTATTAATTGCACTGACTAATATAGTATGTAATATCCAATTGAAATAAAATGCTCATAATAATATTGCAATATTGTGTTCTTCAATGACCAATAACCATACATTTTCTGAAAACAAATTGTTATCAACATGTAAACTAAACTATATTGTTCTTAGGTATTTAATACAAGATATTTTTTTTTCTAAAAAAATAGACAATAAACACAAAATGGATAAAACATACTATACTCTACTAAACAAACTGAATGTAGGTACCTAATGGAACACAACATTGATAAAAGCCAATCACTTGAATGGCATTTCTTTATTCTTCAGACGTTGTTCAGTGTAAAAACAAATATTATCCACCCTGAAAGCATTTATGAGTCAAAATACTTTGTTTTTGCTAAGATTATGTAAAAGGATATTATTGAAAAATGATTTGAACATAACATATTTGATATAGTGTATTGATTATTATTAATAATATATAATAAATACACAGTAAATATTAGACTTTAACATCTTTCCAGCCCTTCGGGGTTCACACGAAATGTAAAATACAACTACAAATGATTCTCAGACACCTAATGAAACACATTTCAATAATACACAATATTAAATATAATAACTATAATATTATTGTAAAAAAGTATTTTATATTTAATTTATTTGCAAGTCACAATTTCTCACAAATATTTTATGATTAATCAGTTTTCATTTTTTGTACCAGTACACAAAATATAAGAACCAATATTAGAATACACATGTATATAATATACCGTTTTCAGTTATTTTTTTTTTTATCATTAATTGTAAGTCATACAAATTATTTTGTGAACAACATATATTATGCTCAGCTCAGATACTGAGACACACACCTAATTCCAATTAAATATTAGGTAATACATTATATTAAGTTATTTTTAACTAGATATTATGATAAAACATAACAAATACATGAATAATATATATAGTAGCAAAGAGCATAATCATAATTATATAAAATTCGCAGTTGAGTTAACTGAAGTGGTGAACGCACTCGGTTCTTTATATTTTGTACAACCTTATAATAGAAATAACATCTAAAATAATATATAAAGTATGCCTAATATCCTATTAATAAAATGTCATACTGTAGTTATACTAGATGGAATTAACAATGTATTGCAATAATCTAATCTAGTATATATATATTTTTTTTTTTTAATATAAATATAATATACTTATTAATTATTAAAGATTGAGGGGACAAAATTATAAAAAAAAATTTAACTTACAATGGGGCCATGTGCTATAAATAATGGAACAGCAGGTTAAATTAAATTTATAATGTTTATTTTCATACATTTGCTTTCTAATATTTTAGTATTTGTTTTAGATATATATATATACAGAGCACAAATGAGAAAACATTTAAGATTTCAACACTTAAAGAAATCTATTTAATCGGTTGTCACTGACTTTGATACTGCATTGAATAAACGCCAGCTTGCATATTTCCTGGTGTAGACATCTGTTGTCCATTAGCAGCTTGTCCAGTTCCATTACCCATTTGATATGCAGTGGCATTGGCCATTTGGTATGGGTATCCAGTATATTGACTATATGCAGCAGCACCACCATAGCTGGCAGCTTGCATGCCCTGCACATATTGGCCAGCTTGCATTTGAGCATACGGGTACCAGTAATTCATTCCTTGATTATATGCCATATTATATGAGTACTGGCCCGCAGTATCTGTAGTACTAGCTGCAGCCTGAGCAGCTAGATTAGCAGCGCTGTTTGGGTCACCCGATTCTTTACCCCAGAAACATTTAACAGGGTGTCCATTTATTTCTGTATTGTGTACTGCTTCAATAGCGGTTGTCGCTGCCTCTTTTGTAGAAAACTTAATAAACGCATATCCTTTATCACGGAATGCTCTAATTTCTACAATTGTGCCAAAGCGTGAAAACACCTGTTCAACTAGCTCTTCTGTTAAGCCTTCAACGATGCCTCCACAATATACTGTACAATTCGTTGGACTGGACTGATTATAGACATCATCAAATGTTACCGCACGATAACCACTGTACTTGTTTGGAGCCCTAGGTGGCGGAGGTTTTCTGGTGGACCAATTTGTCCTAATGCTTCGACTACCTAGCCATTGACCATTCATTGAGTTTATAGCATTTTCTGCATCAGATTTTTTTACAAATGATACAAAAGCGTATCCCTTAGATTTTAAAGTTTGTGGATCGCGTACAATACGACAATTGGAAATCTCTCCGAACGGCGCAAATGCCTCTTTTAGTGTATGTGTTTCAATTTCAGGACTTAAATCCCCGACAAATATATGATAATGGTTGCTCGTATCGAGCTTGGGCTGATTACCGGGTGTTGTGGCCCAATTCACTTTCATCTCTTTGTCTAAGAAGAGTCGCCCATTCATCGCAGCTAGTGCTGTAGCCGCACCCGAATGAGTGTCGAATTCGAGAAATGCATAAGGATCACTACCTGGTTCGCGTATTACCTTACATGCATTTACAGGACCGATGTTTATGAATAGTGCACACAGCAACTCTTCGGTGACAGATGGGTCTAAATTACCAACATATAACGTACGAGGATTGCTCTCGTCACTCATTTTAAACTATTACGTATATCGTTTTTATAGTAATAACAAAATAATACTTCGTTCGTGTTTCAATAGCAAACGTATTAAAAGTGTTGGTTTACTCACAGACTGTTTACGCTTGTTGATTAAATAGACGACAGGCCTCGAACGGTGGCAAACAACAATGGACGGGCGTATCGTTTTTATCTATATCGGAAAAACCAAACTGAAACGTACACGATTTACCAAACGCCGATAAAACCGTCGGCGGTTAACACGGATTTTATATTTAACAGGAAAAAAAAATTTCAATTTTATTTACTTACGCCTATAAAAAAAACACCATTTTTCAGAAAAAAAAAAAAAAATATACGTGAAATGAAAAAGTTCACGTAAATAATGAAAGGTTACAAAAAAATGTTCGTATCACCACTTTTTACAGTGCAGGCAACGTCAATCCCTCGCTCACGATACCGGTGCGTTTATCGGGACGCATTTCATTCGGTCGGCCGTGCGGTTACGTTTGAATTTCGATTACTCGTAAACATTCGAATCGGCCGGCGGATCAAATTCGCCGCGGATCGTTCGCAAAACCCGCTAGTCACGCCGGACGTGAAAACAATTCGGTTCTCCCGGCGCGGCTGCACTGGGACTCGCGCGAACGTACTGCACGGTGACCGGCGGCGTAGTGTAGTGTGCCCGTGCAGACTGCCCTGCAGATAGTGCCGTAAAATATGGCGGCAAATGCGACCGCCAGAATGCATCTTCCGTTCCGACGGCCACCGTGACGCCACCGCCGTCGTCCTATGATGTGTTCTCTTTTCAATGGTTGTGCGCCGTGTGCAGTCTGCCGGCCCGGCTATGTAAACAGTGCGAACTATTTCGTTATCGATGTTGTTTTGTCCGTGTCACGTTTGTCGAAAACGGCAACCAGTTGCACAAACGACATTTGAACCGAATTCCATTGTGATATTGCTCCACCGTGCCCGTGTCCATACGACATACCGTCGTCTATGGCGACCACCGTACATTTCAAGAACAAAAATATTAAATTGTAAAATTAAAAAAAAAAAAAAAAACACTTGTTTTTTTACTTTTTATAGTAGGTAATTGTGGTTTTACAATGATATTTATTTTTACCCTAAACAAATTTTCGACTTTCGGAAGACTTATTCTTCCTATACATGTTACACGCTTCCCCAATTTCGTCCGGTTGGTACCTACTTTATACAGAGATCGTTTTTCGATTTTTCCGATAATATTCTTACCTATACCTAGGTACCTATATAAGGATAAAAACTAAAATAACCAGAATTGACGCAAAAACGATAAAACTACGATTTCGTCAAATTCGAGTTTTGTTATATGTAATTTCGAAAATAATTATTCTCAAATCTTGAAATTTTCACACAAAATGTAATTGAGAATTTTATTTTTTTGCAAGTCTGCCGGACGCTCATATCCCTCCATTACTCCATAGTAAGTTTATACCCATGAAATGCTTTGCTCAACCATATTTTATTTAAAGTATTAAAGCGGAAACGCAATAATATATTGCGGCAATGCATTTTTAACTACCTATATATAAGTATTTAATTCGTATTCTGGAAAATACATAAGTTGTATTATTATAAAAATGTTCAAATAATAAATTCAGCACCACTCTGGTTTTAATTTTATGTAGATTAACGTATTACGTTAATTTAAAAGTATATATTATTAATTGGTTCTTGGAGGAAAATGACTCGGGGGGGGAAAGTGCAATACGATAGATAAAATATCGATAAGAAACTATCGGTTATTCTGAATTGCGTGCGAATCATTATTTTAGGTTGAATTGCGTGCGCGATTTTCTCGCCACAGAGCCGAGTTGCACGCGCGGTTTTTTTTAAAATTTATTATTTTATAATTTTATTTTGCATATTTTTAACGTTTTATCTCTTTTTTTTTTTTTGCATATTTGTAAATTTTTAATGCAATTTTTGTTTTTAGTTTATATTTTTTCGCATTCTTATTTAAATAAAAATTTGTTAAATTACGTCAAAAAAAATCAGAAGTTTCAAAACTTTCCAGCGTATGATAAAGTAGACTTTATCTATTTTATGACGATCGGTCGGAGATAATACATTTTCAATGTTTATGAATTATGTACTTTTGACTATTTCCCATTCCTCGGAGAAAACCAATATTACTATCGAATTTAACCGATCGTCTATTCAAACTTGTGCGTGCAATTCGAACCCGCCATGAAAAATACGCACACGCAATTCGCCATTCGGACATGTTCCGAAAAATGCGCGCACGCAATTCGGATAAAGCCGAAATTATACTGAAATCAGAATGTATATTATTATAGTTATAAAAAATGGCATAAATGTGTTGACATTTTTACCTCAAAAATACGTCAACTTTATACTTATGCGGTTTTGCTAAAATACTTTAAATTTGAACAAATATTCTTAGAGATGCCCTTCTAAATGACACTAAGAATGTTTATAAATAGGTAGTTAAATTATATATAAATTATCATATTATTATTAAACTCTCTGGGTTTAATATAAAATATCAAATAATACTTTTCAATTGGAATTTTCACTCCTAAAAGCAAAATTTTGAAAAATTCCTTTTGCATAATTTTTATGTAAACTGCAGTTACCTAACCTAATTAAAAAAAAAAAAATAACTTTTTTGAAGTGACATTATTATATATTTTATATATTATGTGGTATATTATGATTTATACCTATAGTTATTTTGAATAAATATTATTTATATTATAATATTAGTAAGGGTAATATAGATATTTGTCACAAGGAGTAAAAAAATGATTTTTATATAATATAGGTATCTCATAAATTATAAATTATAATGATATTTCTAGTATTCTGGGTTTTCTTTGATGGGTAAAATTCAACAAGCTTATTAATTTATCAATTTCTTCGAGAGTTAGTCTTGAATTATTAAAGAGGCATTCAATTCCAGAGGCGCGGAACTAGGAATTTCGACACCCGAGGAAGCGTATATAATTACTTCCATAAAAACAAAAATAAGTAAAAATCGACTAATAGGTACGTCGGCATTTATGTGTATTATTTTGACTTTCAAAATTTTACGCCTGCAGCTAATATATTTACGTCGCCAAAAAATTTTACGACCGGGAATCAACCTCCCCCCGTAGTTTCGCTACTGTTCAAATCCTAAGAAAATTGAAATAATCCATCAAGTTGACAACGATTCTGTGAAAATATACTATGCTGTAGAGTATAGAGTATTAAAATATAAATAAAAAAAATATAAATATTAATATTAAATATTTTATAATAAAATATAAAAGTCGACGATCATTTACACGCATGTGTCTGCGCTTATGTTATCGATGTGCAAAATGCTGGTAATATTATTAAGGATGTCAGGGCGGCCATTTTTAATGGGTTCTAAATAGGCAACTTTTAGAAAATTTCAAGAAAAACGAAAATCTAACAATTGAAAAACGTTTATTTGCATTTTTAAAATTACTGATAATTGATCCCATTACTATATAATTTGTTATTATGGTTGTTTTTTATGAATTTATACAATTTTATTGAAAATATGACTTATGCGTTTCGTATTTATAATAACTTAAAAATATCTTAGAAACATGAAACAAAAAACAAAATTATCTAGTGACTATCACAAGTTAATCACATGTTTTACGAATTGTTAAAAACTCAACATTTTTGATTTTTTTTTAATAACTATAACTCTTGAAAAAATTAAAATAATGTAAAAAAAGCTCGGTAAAAGTGCTACGTAGATAATTTTGTTATCTATAATTTATTTTTCGTTTCATAATTTCTAAGATGTTTGTAAGTTGCTAAAATGAGTTTTTCATTGAAAATTGTTTGCGCTGACATTCTCTTAATATCATACCGGTTGCGGGTAACGTGGTTTACACACACTATAATATTAATTTACACACGTTGTTACGATATTTTCATAATATATTATATTATTTTAATTAATTATAATAAAAAATAAAATACATAGGTATTATATATTGTAATTTTTAGAAAAATTAAAATCCAACAATTAAAAAATATTTAAATACATTTTTAAAGCAATTCAAAAATGGTCTCGAGTCAATACCAATTTTTTGTTGTTGTATGGGTAATCCCTGGATATTTGTTTACGCATTTTTCATTTTTATCAACTAGAGAATATTGTAGAAAGATAAAATGAAAATAATTTATAAAGAATAAAATTATCTAACGCTCTACTACGTTGCCGATTTTTGATGTACGTAGGTATGTATTATTTAGGTATACGTGTACTTTTACACGTTTTATGTTGTTATTAAAAATCTATTTTTTAGATTTTCTAAATAACAATAAATCTTAAAAAAATGAATACCTATTTAAATAAAAAAGAAAACTATGAGTCTTGATAATGTTGTTAGCTTTAAAGTTTTACTTTGTTTTTTATTTGGTATTTCTAATAGGTTTGTAAGTTGATAAAAATGTAGAAATTATGCTATTACAAGTCTTTATTGAAAATTTGTAGGTAGATACGACGCACGACGTCCTCATATATTTAATTCCAATACAAATAAAAATTTTAATATTGAGTTTTGTTGTTTGTTCTCAAATAATTTCTAATACGTATTGAATATAGGTACTCTAAACGATAAAATATGCTTTTTTATGCAAATTTAATTTTTTTTTTTTTTATGAATTGTATGTTTTATGAACCGTTAAGATATCTTACTATTATTTAACTGCGTAGACTAGAAAAAAATTATGTAAAATCATAAAAATCCGACCTCTAGTAATAATTAATAAATGTTACTTATATTTTTTTAGTTACGAAGACTATATATATATATATAAAGACTCTTTCCAGTCCGTTTTTGTTTGACGAAGTTTGGTATTTATCCGGTGGCGTAGTAAGAAAAATTTTCGAGGGGGGGAAGGTTGTATACATAAAAGTTGAATTTCACGAGAGTCTAAGTATCGTTAGAAAATTACGCATATTTTTAATAATCATAATCAAGTGTGAATTAGGTAAAAGCAAAAACGAATTTATACTAGAATAAAATTGGGAAATTATTATTTTAATAGCAGTTAATCGAATAATTAAAAATGAACAAAAATTTAGTATATTAAATTATTTAAATGTATATGGTTTTTAAATTTTAACACCTAACTTGTAACTAATATCTACTTTGTATTTATTAATTTTTCAAAATTTTAATTATTTGATATTAAAATTAATTGAGGATAAGATGTAATAATAATATAATATGATACTAAAACTATAGTGGCTGACTAGATTTTTTAAAATAAACATTTTAAAAGTTGTATACCTAGGTAATTAAAGAAAAAATTAAAATACTCTACTTAGGAACTCAATTTAGAAATAATTTTTATTTCAATAGGTACCACCTACTTATTATAACATATCTAATATGCATGTAAATAAATTATAATATAAATTACGACAATACGACAGAAACCTAAACTGTACCATTTTTTTTCTAAAATTATATCACTTTCGTAAACATGCTATGCGTCTATATGCTACTATATAGTTCCTATAAGTTATAACTTACAACAAATAAACTGTGATTTGTGCTTATAATCATAATACTAAGTATAATATATACTTACAAAATTAATAAGTGCATACGTGTATAGTGTTATGTTGTATACCTTATACTTACACACTCATTGGATATTATTATTTATTATTTACCCATATGTATTTTTAAATAAAATATATATTGTATAATATAACAATTGGTAGGTATATTATAAAAAATTATATATAATATATAATAACGCGCGGGAATAAATCGCCTAGAGTTGCATAATATTTTACTCACTTGATAACTATACAGTCCACCTGACGCAATCACGACGATTTACAGTAAAATAAATGACAAAGAAAAACCATAATACGAAATAAAAATATCAAAGATATAAAATCCAGCAGGTAACCTGCCTGCTTATGTTATCTTATATATAATAATGACCATAGCACATTTTATATTATATACTTAATCTATACGTAATGACCTATATAAAAATAATTTCTGGAATATTGTTCCAAACAAGTTTTTACACACAGAATTTTAAAATATATTAAAAATATAGTTATTGATAATATTTTGAACTGATATCATATTTTTTTTTCATTACATTTTTTCTAAACATTGAATATTTCAGGGGGATTGTCCCCCTTCCCGTTAATACGCCAATGTATCGATGTCTTTATTCTAGTTTTCACGGACATATATCATTATATAATATACAATAATAATATAATTATTCATACACTCATACTGGGTTGCATAAAAATTGTTTTGTAAATATTTAATAAATCATTAACTAATGGCTTGTTAAACATTTAACGGCTCGGTAAATCATTGTTTTGTTGCATAGAAAGTGTATAAATTTTATATTATGTTGTTATTCTGTGTTTTTATTTTATTATGATATAGAATATAAAAATGATAACTGATCAATGATACCACTTTTTAATCTGTCTTTAAAATTTACAGAGCTGAAATCGGGTGATTAACTAATTGGACCGTAAAACTAATATTTAGCGGCTCTGTAAAAATTTAAAGAACGTTTATGCAACGCAATTTTTTTACCGAGCCGTTAAAACCGCTAATGGTTCTGTAAATGCTTAAAGATCGTTTATGCAACCCAGCATTAGTCATTCACACACAGAAATATTTTGGTAAAATTGAATAATAGGTACGTATTATTAACTAATATTTACAAATAGTTTATTAAATCGTCAGTTTTTTTTTTTTTTTTTATTAGAAACAAATCTAATTGTTTATGTTTTATTTTTATTTGGTGAAGTTGCTGTTTCTACATTCCAAAATAATGTTATTATATTAATACTTTTTTTTTTTTTTTATATAATTTTCTCGCTTGTTATAGTAAACCTGTTGATAATATATATATATGGTAGAACTATAAAAATAAAAACTTACTGTCACTTACTGTCCCATCAATGGGTCTTTATGTATATATTTAATGTTATAATATTTGACATTAAGATCGTGATTCGTCGTCAGACGGTCGGAGAGTAGGTAATGGGTGTTCTTACAGGAGCAACTGTACGTGTAAATTTATTTTAAGTTGGAAAAGTAGAAAATGTACATGTTTACGTACTAGAAAATTAAATTAAATATAAGACATCTGGTGTAATGTAAATAAAAAACACCTCAAAGTTCAGTAAATACAAATTGTTTGTATATATATTATATATTTACACAAAAAATTCATAATTTGACGTGCATATTGTCTTATAAAATATGAATATGGCAATGTTTGACTTTGAAACCACGGTTCGATACGAACGCGATGGTCTACATGGGTACACGACGAAAGTATAACAAGTGGGAAGAACATCATCGATGAATGAATATACGGGTTTGTAGGCCGGGGACGGGGAGTATGCTGGTGCTGGGTAAGCTGGGGTGGCTTTGTATAGGCTGGGGGCGCTGTACGGGGCCCTTGTATCCTCCGTAGATTTTCTTGACTTCGGCGGCCAAACCGTAAAATTAATTACATTTATTGCTTTGATAATATTTTATTAATTGTGTTTCAAAATTTAATGAAAAATGTTATTCATTTAACATTATAGGTATATTATTGTAACAATAAAATATAATTTTTTAAAACAAAATTTTATTATTGTTAAATATATTTTTTATTTAAATAATGATACATATATATATTATGTAAAATTATCATATGATACACTATAACAAATTTTTACTCGCATAAATAGAAACATTGAATATTTATATACGTTAAGTA
The DNA here is from genome assembly GCA_025469235.1 of Pemphigus obesinymphae. Taxonomy (NCBI): domain Eukaryota; kingdom Metazoa; phylum Arthropoda; class Insecta; order Hemiptera; family Aphididae; genus Pemphigus; species Pemphigus obesinymphae. Next base: position 18,977 of record JAIPRL010000902.1, read on the forward strand.
GGAATACAAAACAATTATTAAAAGAAAATAAATTAAATAAAAAGAAATTAAATATCCGCTCAACACACAGTCAAAACGAAATATATGTAACATATACTTAATATACAATAGTCAACAAATTAAATGTTTAAATATTAACAGTCTACAGTAGTTCGTCTATAGATGGACGATTGGTCGAGATTTAGAGTATAAAATAAAGATGTATTCAGCGTCTTCAAAATCATTAAATTACCTACCATATAATAATAACAATAATGAAAAAAACAATAGTTTTTTAATTAATTTAATTTTAGTTTTAAATAATATTTACTTAGTTACTTACTATTTACACTATAAAAGTTTAAAAAAACTTAATATTTTCGATGTAGATTCGTAGACCTTATCATAGTGGCGGCTTTAGGGGGAAGGAGGCCATGGTCTCCCAAATTCCAAAAATAAATATATAATTTTTTGTATTGATAACTTTTTTCTTTTATAAATCATAAATAGTTCTTCGGGATGATCTTAACAACCTAATAACCAAAAAAAAAAAAGGTCATCAATAAGGTCTATACCCCTCCCCCCACGACATTTGGTCACGCTATTTCTACGCCTATGAAAAGGGGATAAAATTGTTTTATTTTTATTTTGTAAAGGCCTTGAACTAATTTTGAAATAATTTGGATTGTGCCACTGTTGGACTGTAAATGTATATAGGTAGAAATGTATTATAACTTATCGATAAATGTGCCAATCATGTTATTATCATCTATTATGTACGACAAAATATTTTTCTTCAATTCATCCACTTTTATTATTGACGAGTAAATATATAAAACACAAGTCACAAATGTATGTACATACACAAAATAACTGAGCATTTTTGCTGAGTTTTAAATTGTAATTATTATTAAATTAATAATATTAGTATTTTCGCGTCAATAATGATATTTATTGATTTAAAAGTGCACATATATGAAAATGGTAAAATTTATTATAGCTAATAATAAAAAAAAAATTTCCATTTTAATAAAACAGTTTTATCAAAATAATAAAACACAAACAAATTATAAATTAATTATTTTTATCTTAATAAATATTCTAATTGTTATCATAAAAATGTTTTCATTATAATAATAATAATTGTCATATTAACAAATTAATATTATAGACCGTAGAGTGTTGATAAAATATATTTATTAATTTCGATTGTTATTTTTCATCTAGTGTATATCGCAGACTTTTTGCCAAAATTCATTAACCACTTGATGCATATTGGCACATATGATACCATATGAACTAAATTAGTTTTTAGTCGACTGTTGGCATAATAATATACATATTATAAATTTTTTTGGGAACCACTGAATTCTTTTATCAAAAATTTCCAGCGGAACGTACATCCAACCGCAGAGTATCAAACATACACTATAATAAATAACGAGTACCTATATATATATGCATTTAATATTGTTAATCTATTATTTCTTGGCTACACTGTTAATGTGTATATTAAAATAATATAATATCCGTGACAAAATAGATAGGTATATGTCAGCGATAATACGAATTTTAGTCCGATATGAGCATCCCCACTTTTTCCCATGTATTAGGTTTTCCGCTCTTCATTCAATTCTGTGGTGATAGCCTGGAAATCTATGCTTGATATATGTAACCAATGAGAGCCGGAGAACTTAATACACGGTAAAAAGTGGGGATACTTCACAGAAATGATGTGCGTATCACATTATGTTGCTGACATACCTATCTATTTTGTTAATAATTTTGTGGACAATATCCACGGTTGTAGATAGACTATGGTAGCACAACTCTATGAAAAAAATGAACCTTATTCTCATTGCTCATGTGATAAGAATGAAGAACTACTAATGAGCGCCCCTTGTGTCAAATTTTTGAACCAATACGTCCGTACATATTACCATTGATACAAATAATGTCAAATATATTTACTATATAATGTCATATATATCAATGATACCTATTACTAGAGGGCCTAGATAATTAAAACTATTATCTAGGCTTTCTACCTATATTACTCAATACTAACTTTATGGAACGTTTCTCACGGAAATTTATATTGTATGATACCTCACATTTTTATATACCTATCTTATTCATTAAAAAAAAAAATAGTAACAGGTTTTATTACACGCCCATAGATAAGATAAATAGTACTCAATATCAGTTTCAAGTGAAAAAAATAATCAATAATAATAATGATAATATTTACAAATATAACATTATAATATTATATTTGTTTATTAGTCATATTACAGGATTCTGAAAAAAAAAAATTTACACAAAGCAAAAAATACACCAGAGCAATACCTAATTTAGATACTGCAGGGATTCTATTATACATAAAAATAATTTGATTTAAATATTGGTTAATTTTGATAACTTGTTTTTTGACCGGTTATTTTCTATTTTTCTAATTTATCATGTATGTGTACGTCGCATTCTCGTAGTAATATAATAAGTAATAATTCACTCATACGTCACACTCATAGCATTCGATTTATGATCAGCACATGGAAAATTTAAATTTAAATTATTTATTTTAAAAAAACTCTTTAAATGTATCCTCAAATACATTTTGAGAACTTGCATGCACATACTTTTGAACTATGATTTAAAATACATTCATATTAAGGGTTATTTCCTATTCGTTTTTACTATATCTTCAGGTACACCAAATACCGATTGATTGCGAGAATCACACTCTTTTACACAACAGTATAACACTTCGGCATTTTGTAAGTTGCTGTTCAAGCTTTATAATAAAATTATCATAATATTATAATTTATAATAATATATTTAAACAGTCCGCCATTTCTATAATTAGTAATCACGACAACCGTTAACTGATAAAGCAGTTTTCCGCTAGGGTCCGCTTTAATCTAGTTCTACAGGCACCTTATCGCACTACGATAAGGTGGTCCGTCTGTTTAAGCAATTTAATATTGGAGTTGTGCAACCAGTCTATCTACAACCGTGATAATATCATATAGCTATTATCATTATCTGGTTATCACACTGAAAATCGGCTTGAATAGCTGATACCCAAACGGCACCCATAACCATTATTTTGTACTTTTCAAAATCGTATAACTTTTTTAATTATATAGATATAAGGACAAAAAATTCTTTTTTTTTCAACTATTATAGGTACTATACGACACGTTTCAACACTATACGGTAATAAATAAATATTTGTATTGCTGCAATATTGTATTATTCAGCCGTCATCGTATGTACAATACCGCGGTGCAGGTAGGGAACAAAAATTTTACGTAAAAATAGTTTTCAACAATGTGTTTTCTTTAGAATGGCATTTACGAAACTCAAAAATGAGGAAATTGAACGATTTTTGGGTTTTTAAAATTATTAAAATTAATTTAAAATTTTTAAAATTAATAAGATAGTTAAATACTCAAAAAATAAATATTTTTAAGTGTATTAAGTTATTAATTTTTTTATTCCTAATAAGAAAAGTAAAATATATATAATTCCTAAACAGTTGTGATAATTTTAAAGTGATCAGTTAAAAGTATAACATAGGTATAAGACATCTATATTTATAAGTTTAAAAAGTTGCTATTATTATGAAATAAGAAATAAATTACTAAGTTCATCAAAGAATACGTGATTGTTATTTGTAATTTATTATAAATATATTATGGGTATTACGAGTTTTTATCTTTAAATTTGTTTAAAGTAGGTATGTTAATTTCTATAAAGCATACGAAGAAAGTTGTCATAATGTTTTTTTTTTTTTGTTTTTTTATAATGATTATGTTTTAAAATGAAATACCTGGGTAAATATTTGTTGCACATTGAAAAAAACATTTTATTTGTAAACTCATACATACGTGAGCAATTTTTGTGTTGTGCGTTGGGCGTTGTATTTCCGTGCTCAGCGTTTGTGGCGTATACAGACATAAATTTACCGCGCTTGGTATCACTGCAGCGAGTACCTAAGTGTTCAGTACAGTGTTGTGTTATTTATTTTTACGATTACGAATCAATCTGTAATAGTGAAAAGCTATATAAAGCTGCAGCATATTATATTAAAATAATAATAATAATAATAATAATAATAATAGTAAAAAAGAAATCTCTGTCAAGACGTTGGTGGATGACGAAGTCGTACCAAGAGAAAAAATGAATAACGTGTATGGTTCAAGTTTGTTATCCACATTAATATTTAACGGAACCAGCGGGCAATTCAAAAATTTTCTACCGATGTCTTCCGAGGACTTTGAATTTTATAATAATTTTTTATTCTTCAATGAGTACCAAACAATCATCATGGCTCCACTCAGACATGTTTTTATAATAATTATTACAACAAATTATTTGTTTGTGATTGACGAAAAATGCCGTCCAAACTGAGCGCCGCACACACAAAAATAACAAACAATAGAAAACCGGCGCACGCGATTCGACCGGGTGCGTTGTTTGTCACGCACATTAAGCTGAGCATGTGTCGCCCCGTCCAAACGTGTCTAATATTTTCGCCGCATGCGTTGCTTTCAAAATACAAAATACAAAATACAAAATACAACAAAGGACGCACCTTTACATGCACCATGGCACACATGGGGCCACGTGTTATTTTTCTCATTTTCACATAGTCTTTCAATCTAATTTTATTTTTATTTTCCCCTTTATATTGAAGCATATTTACATCGGAAAAAAAATATATCAGGTAAAAAAAAAATGTCGTGCATCAAGAGGTTAATGGCAAAAAGTGAATTGTTCAGAAAACTACCATAAAGTTGTCAAAAAAGTGAATTTTTGGTTGTAACCCTATATAATCTCCAGTTTGTTAGATATTCATGATTTTTTTTTTTTTTTTTTAAAGAAACTTGATATATTTGTGCATTCAAATATATTTGAATTTTATTAAAATGATTAACATGACATAATTTTTTCCTTCAGTAAATTATTGTATGTAAGTAGTTTAACCGTTAATGTGTTTTGCTGAATAGAAAAACGATTATTATTATTTGTATTGACAGTAAAAAATCAATATTGGTTTAACAACAGTTTTTATTTTCATGGATAATTATGTATATCAATGTATTTAATAAACTGTTTATGTTTTTATTATTATTCTGTTATACATGAAAAAAATATATACAATTTTTAATAGGTTATAATATAATTAATTATTGTCATAAACTTTTTAATATTAAATTAACTAATATCAAAACTGTTAAAAATATCATAATAAGAAAATTACATAGGTAAATAATATGTAATTTAAAACTTTTAACTTATTACTATTTATATAAAAAACATAATTAAAATCAATCTTCATCTTCATCTGTTTCCGTATTCCTTGGTTCTGGAGCTTTGTCTTTTTTAAGTGGAATACTTGGCACTCTCAAAGACACTGTGAGACTTCTCTGGTATTACATTCTTTTCACATAGTTTAAACAGATTCTTTTTCTTTTCATTGTTTATTGGTATTCCTTATGAATATAAGTTGTGAAGTTGTTGAATTCTTGGAATAAAAGCAATTTCTCCTTTTGCTGGCCCAGTAAGAATCGCGACTTCTATAATATTATTTCGCAAAGATTTTATTTGTAGTCTTGTACAGTTACATAAGTTCGGTGGTTGGAGATTATGTAATAATGTAATAGGAGCACCAACTTTTAATTTTAGCTTATGAGGAGGAAATCCCGAAGGAGAAAGAGAATTGAAAAATTCTTGTGGATAATGAATAGCATCATCTGTTGATGTAACTGTATCAATAGATAGATATTCACGTGAGTCTCCATCGAATTTTAGAAGGATGATGTCATTAATTTCTTCTGCTGTTAAATTTCTCGGAGAGATAATAGCTCTTTCACATAGTCACTGATAAGATTTATTGAACAGATTAAAAATGTTAGGATAAACTGCAGAAATCAACTCTTGCACATTATTTACCACCCGTCCAATCGTGTGATTGACATAAATGTCACTAAAATTCAACTTTATTTCATTTCCAATTTTCAACAACTGTGCTGGAAAAATATCGTCACCTCCGCATAAATAAACTCTCATGTTTATTCGCAAATAAAGTTTTTCAACATTGCTCCATATAGGGGAAGATTTTAAGCAAGCATTATTAATGACATCAGCTCGAGTGCCCTTAGGGATCACTGGTAAGGTTTGACGGAAATCACCAACGAAAACAAAGGTTATGCCACCCAAAAGTTTATTGTTACACCTAAAGTCTTTTAATGCTCGATCAATTGCTTCGATATGTGCTCTGTGACTCATTGCATACTCATTCCATACAACGAATCAGGTTTCTTGAAGAATATTTCCAAGTGGGCATTTTTACGAATCGGATAAACGAATTCTCTTTCAAAAAATATATTTAACGGTAACTTGAAAGTCGAGCGAGCAATTTGCTGCCACTGAGGAGAGTCGCTGCTATACCTGATGAAGCAACTGCTAATGCAACTTTACCTGAAGATCTAATTTGAGCCAACAACAAATTAATTAGGAATGTTTTTTCTGTATCACCCGGAGCATCTAAAAAAAAAAAAATACTCTTCCTTGATGATTCATTACGCTTTCTGTAATAACATTAAAAGCATATTTTTGATCATCTACTAATTTCGGTAAATTGATTTATAAATTCTTGTAATTGGTTATTATCGTAAGAACGTCTAATCGAGAATTCAAAAGGATCAGATGTATTTTCATTTCGAACAGGTGAGTTCATTTCAAATTCAGTTAAATATTTTTCAGACAGACAAACAATTTTACCTTCTATTTCAATCAAACCTCTGTGAAATATTTCATCAGAAAAAGTTAATTGCGAGTCATTTAATCGAGTGAGCTCTGTATGAAGAATATATTCACAAAAATCATTTCTGAATTGTTCCTACAAAGATTGAGGTTCAGACGGTTGGCAGAAAACTATGATTATGGCGAATAATTCTCTTAACATAGAAGGACTTTCTGAAACATTTGCATTCGCTAGAGCGTTTTTCCATTGCTCGTAATTTTCTAAAAGCTCAAGAGCAAAATATACAGCTTTAAAAATCGCATGAATGATCTCATCAACAGTCCTCAAGATTTCAAATGAAGTAGGATCTTGTACATAATTTAGTAACAATCTTAAATGGAAGTACTCACTTTGATTAGGGTGAATCGTGTAAACTCTACCAATGGCAGTGTATATTTTTATTCCTGGCCAACCCGGAACATCTTTTTCCATGTCTCCTCCTTAACCAGCCTCTGCTGTCATCCCAGGTATAATAAGAAGGAACTTCATGATAGAACAGTGTTTTCGTAAAATAATCACGTGGGCACAGTTCAAAAAAGCGGCTAGTGTCGTTTTTCTTACGACTTACGAACATAAGTCATGATATCTTGATTTTTTTTATGCATGTAACGTGGGGAGTCAATAAAAGAGGAGGGAAGAATTACTTGTTGCCCCACGTTATTAGCATTAATATCTGCATCATTGTTAACAGCATCTCGGAGGTGAACATAATCATCAGCACTTAGTTGTTCTTGATGATTACGAATAAAGTGTAATCTTTCAGAAATCATTTTTGCCATCATGTCTACGGAAAATTGACTGAATATGGTTTTATAATAATGTAGACTTGTTTCTCTAACCATAAATATATGAGAGTAAAATTGCATACGGGAGACAGTTTTTGTTCGATTTTGGTTATTTTGTTGTAAAATATTAATGTGATATCCTTCTTCATCTCTAGTATACATTAACGGATATTGCAGTGTATCATAAGATCTATTCAATTCGGAAACTCGACGCAAGTTTCCACCCCGACCGTGCAGAACTATATCTCTAGGACCTTTATCTTCATTTACTAATAATACAGCTACTTCATCGATTGTAGGTGCATTATATTGACCTCTATGTTCTCCTTGAGGAACTCGATCAGCTTGAATAATTAACTTAAAGTTTTACAACTTATCAATGGACCTTGACTCTAGATTAGATCTGAAGCTCTGTATGATTATTTTCACGCAAAACTGTTTGCAATGATTGAATGAGACCTCATTTAAAATTTTTAAAGTGATTTGCCGAATCTGATTGCCTCAAATATCTTAACAAGCATTTTATGGTTGACGGAATCGAATGCTTTTGCAAAGTTTAAGTATTTAATGTGAACTTGTGATAGTTGTTTTTTTTAATGGTTTCTATACAGGAAATTTTTGGAAAGTTTTAAGAAAAATGAAAATCCAACAATTAAAAAATGTTTATATGAATTTTAAAAATGAATAATAATTTGTCGTCCCATTACTATATATTTTTTTTATTGTGGGGTTTTTTTTTTGAATTTATACAATTTTATTGAAAATATTACTTTTGCATTTCTCATTCATAACAACTTAAAATATAAACTTAGAATAGAAAGATGAAACAAAAATCAAGTGATAAAGAATAACATTATCTAGCACCCTACGTAGCCGTTTTTTAATATGTGCATAGAGGATGCCACACAGCACACTGCCGTGTCACTCGTGAAACATACTTCGGGAGATGCACGTTTCTAGAAAACTGAATTATTTTAGCAAATAACAACCTACATAAAAAGTTAAAGACCATAAGTTGATATACATTTTTACATGAGCAATTTTGAATAAAGTTATTATTAGTTGAGTTATAAGACTTTTAAAAATAAAAAATTCTGGGAAATTCAAAGTCTTATAAGTCGACTTCTAATAATTTTATCAAAAATCACCCATATAAAAATTTAGATTATTTTATGATGTTTACATTTTTATAGAAATCACCAAATGCTAAAATCACTCAGTTTCTCAAAAAACGTGCATCTCCCAAAATACGTTTTGCCTAGTTTTTAATAATTATTTATAAATACTTCAAATAAAAATATGTTACTGGTATAGGACTTTTTTTTAATTACTTCTAAAATGTATTTAAATATTTTTTAATCATGATATTTTCATTTTTCTAAAAATATTCTTAATATTGTCTAAACAAAACCCCTTAAAAAGATTTATATGGTGTCTTCTTAAACATGTTTTATGAGTTATTAAAAAACTAACTTTTTTGATTTATTAAATAAATATTACTTAAAAAATTTAGATATTGAAAAAGGCTATGTGTAAGGTATTAGCTAATGTAGTTATATATAATTTATTTTTCGTTTCATATTAATTTCTAAGATGTTTTTAATTTGTTAAAAAATGAGAAATGCTAATATGAGTTTTTCATTGAAAATTATTTGCGCTGATGTAAATTAATATTGATGAATATATCTTAATTAATCTATGTTACTATAGTCATCGTTTGATAATTTATTTTTTATTATTATAGTATATTCTATGTATTATGTTTATTCATTTTCATATGTTTTTGTATTCCCGTTTCGTTTTTTCATTATTAATTTGTAAACCTGCAGATGATGATTTACAGTCGAAATTAGTTGTTACCTATAATAATCTTTTTTTGAATGCTCATTGCTCTGGGCAATTTTTTTTTTAAAACATTTTTATATATTATATATATTTATTTTTATTTTTAAAAGAGTATGTTAAGAGTAAATTAAGTTTATTAATGTTTAGTATATTTAATACGTTCACAAAACACTGAAAGCATTTTTAAATTTTCCGGAAATTTCGGGGAGGGCTGTAGGTTCCTCAACCCCCCTGGCTACGCTACGGTGGGAATATATTTTAACGTTTGATTGTAAATACCTATGTTTCGTGTGAGATAAGATTGTAAATAATGACTTAAACTTTACGAATACTTTTCATGTTATCTTAATACTTATAAGTCATACCACTGATTTTATATAATAAAATCAATAGTTTTACAGCGTTATTTCAAACTATATAATCTCGCAAAAGAAAAATAAAAGATGACCATAATATTTTATACGAGTGTATAATATTATCTATATATTATACATTATGTATAATCGAGTCGATGTGTTTTGAATGATATTAAATTATAGTTTATATGGTTTATACAATCATACCTAATTAAAATCACGTTAAAAATGAATTGTTGTCGTATATTGGTTTTCATTATATTTATGGGAAAATTATCCAATGAACAATAGCCAGATGAATTGTTAATTAGGTGTATTTACACTTTTGACTTTTAAGCAGCGTTCACACTGGAGACGTGACGTATGGCTGAACGGTGAGAAGATGCATTGTTTGTGCGTTGCCCTCCCAAAAAAATCGTCGTTGTGTACGTTTCGTTGTGGTTTTAAAAGTTAATTTTGTGATTTTAGTTTTTGATTGGAATTTCATCATGGACTTTTCTTCCAACCAGGAACTCTTATAGCTGTTACATAGCTATATAGTATTATACAGAGGAGGAATAGAAAAACCTTTATGGGTTCGTAATATTAATTTAAAAAAATAAACGAGCACGGGAGAATTTCATATAATATTATTTCTAAACCTTCTTCGGGATGATAATAAAAAAAATATATAAAAATTAAAACGAAATAAAAACGTTTGCCGCACAGACCGTCAATTTCGCCCTCGACAGCAAACTATCCGTCTATAGCCACGCGATGTGACGTGACGGAACGTATTCAGTGCATGCACGCTGCTTTTTTGACGGACATTAACGAAAATATTAATTTAGATGCCTAGTTTTAATCTGAAAATAATTACTTATAGTCAGTGTTTGGAAAGAACGACGTTCATATGAACGCACGTTTGTATTTTGTGAACGACACGCGAACGCCACTCGTTTCTGTCAAATAGAACGTGAACGCGAACGACGTTTAAAGGAATTTTAACGGTTTTCAGGCCGTTCAAATTAAATTAATATATTATATTCAAATTTCACTATGAACCTCATTAGATTTAATTGCCTACAATACTTAAAAGTCCGATTCCCCTGGGGTCCGCTATAAAATGAAAACTATAGTTTCTATGAGTCGGTAATTTTTTAGTATATATATATATATATATAAGAAAAATTTTAAGTAGGTAGATAGGTATAGTAATTTAGAACTATGTAATATAATGTATAATATAGAACCTATAGTAATTTATAAAAAAAAAAAATTGATAGGTAATATTATACGAGTTTTGTAGAAATATACCTAATTTTAATAAACAGTAGTAATATACCTAGTTGAATACAAAAAAAAAAAAAAAAAAAAAAAAAGTAAAATATAAAACGTAATTCATAATATTGTTATTTAATTAATATAAACAATGATAAGAAAAAATAGCGAACAAATACCAATATTGTAATGGAAGAATTTTTATTTACAGTAAATTACAATGAATTTCATTGAGATACGTATAATAGTACATCACATTCAAAAGGCATTATTATATATTCATTTATAATATTATATATATATATATATATTACAATAAATTCTTATTATACTTTGATTAAATAATTTTTAAAATCAAAACAAATATCGACAAAAATAAGTTGTGTTCACAAATCGTTTAACATGATATATATATATATATATATATATAACTATAAATATTAGAATAGCAGAATACATATTGTAATGCGCGTGGAATGATCGGATGGATAGATATCAATAATTCAATAATATGTTTGATCACAACTTATTTTTATCGAATAAAATACAGAGTTCCAACAATATGTTATTCTACATTAACATTGTCTTTTTGACTTTAGAACATCATATAATAATATATAGAACGCGTGTATTTAACGTTTGAAAATGTTTTTTGTAACGAACACAATGTAACTTTATAACATATTTTACACAATTAATGATTAAAAGACGTTATTGTTTAGGGGTCGGGCGAGGTAAACAATTAAATGTGTAGTTCTTAAATTTTAATTCGTATAACAACAAACTGAACGGATATACTTTACATAATATATAACTGTATAACTCATTACAAGGCCATAGTAAGACCGATTTTTTTTAGAAGGGGGTTGAAACACATTTTCCTAGAGAATATTTAATTATTTTAATCATGCATAGACACATAGCTTATATCGTTATATTAATAAAATTTAAATACAAAATACAATTTAAAGACATTTCTGAAAGGGTTAGAACCATCAAAAACCTCCCCTAAATACGGGTTTGACTCATAATATCGATATACATACTAGGTAGTATTAGTGTATTACCTACTACATTAAAGTAGGTATCTAATAATAGTTATTATTGGACGTTTTTTAAACGTTTTGGTAAGTATCATGATTAGACATTTTGTTTAATTAAAAATTTAACCATTAGAAAGAAAGACCAAAGGATATAATATAAGTATTCAATAAAGTTTGATTGGTACTAAGCACATAATATATAGATACGTACATTTATAACTATAATAAAATTGTCATTGTATTTTCGGAATTTATCAAAAAATGCATATTATTATAATATGATTTCTTTTTGATATGTTTCATGTATGTACGAGAACAACTCTGCACTAAATAATATAATGATGGAAAATGTAAATTTACTTTAAATTATATATTTTTTTTTACTATAATTGATGACTTCGTGAGAGTAGGTTTAGGTGCATATTAGTAAAAATATTGTTGTTTAAAAAAAACTTAATAGAGATAATAAGGGCGAAGAATATAAGAAAAACAATTTGAATATAGATAGCTGCAGAAGCCACAGCAAATATGAGATATTAGTTTGTATATAAGAATATTAAAGTATTTAATAAACAGAAAAATAACAAATAGGTACCTCTCTATCTATAATATCCGTCAAATCGTTACAAGTCATTGAATATAATTTTAATACGACCAATATAAATACAATTAACAATTAATTAGTGAGTTGTAAGTTATAACTATTTTATTCGATTAATATTATAATTATGTTATTTGAAAACATAGTCATCCGATATAGAAAGAACATTTGGACACTTTTTTTAAAATTACCCTGTAGCAAACAGAAATATTAATTATTAGTATAGTGACGTAACGAACCGTTGGACTTTTGAACCGAATTCGCGATTTATTATATATATATATATATATTTATAATATGTATATTCGATATTGATCGATAGCTATAATATTCGAACCGAAACCAATCGTTTGGGATATTTGTCGAAGAACCGTTTAAAACAAATAGTTCGGCTCGGGTTCGAACATTGACCTAATAGATGTAAATGGACTGAGCGCAGAAAGATGCCACACATCTTAAATAGGAATATAATATAAAGAGAGTAGGTTAAAATATGCATAACTACTATATACGGTGTTAAGTGATACCACTTATCCGATTGACAAATGTTGAAAATTCGAATTTAAGGAAATAAAATAACCCAAATATTTTCTTCCAGTACAGAGTACAAACTCCATATCTCATTCAATCAGTAGCGGCTCGTGGATGAAATATTTGGTGGTGCACAACCAAAAAATACTATGGATTAACAACAAATATATCAACGATATTATATTATGTCATTTTCTCTAAAATATCGATGTAATAGGTAGGTACGGTAATAACGAACGTGATGTCATTCATTTCATTAAGAACATACCTACACTCATGACAAAATAGATAGGTATGTCAGCAACATTGTGATACGCACATCTCTGTGAAGTATCCCCACTTTTTACCATGTATTAAGTTCTCCGCCGCTCATTGGTTACATATATCAAGTATACATTACCAAGCCATCACCACAGAATTCAATGAAAAGCGAAGAACTTAATATCTAAAAGTGAGGATGCGCATAATGGACTAAAATTCGTATTGTTGCTGACATACCTATCTATTTTATCATGCCTACATTCATATAAAACATAATTCAATTTACCTTATGCCTATATAACCTAGATAAGTGATATCCTGATAATATCTGAAAATGGGTAGATAATAACTGCACCAAATGATAAACGTCATTACGACATACGACTACAGAATAGAATAAATAAAACTGCGCGTGTGTAAACGGCGCATCATGTAATTATTTTTCAAGTGTGCGCAACGGACAGCGCTGAGGTTGCCCTCTCGACCAAGGAACATTATAGAAATGTCACTCAAGGTGATAACAGTTTGTTTAAAAAATACCGAAGACCCGCCTTGAAGTTATCATCGAACGTAAAGCCGAGGACCGGCTTGGAAGTTAGTAATGATAATTCGCTATATATTATATATATTTATACGCATTGATCAATGCAAGCATCTTCAAACTACTGATTACAGCGATTACAGTACAATATCTGTTATAAAAATTTGTCAACAGTTGTTATTTTCAACATCCAAGGTCATCCATTTACTTTACACAGAAACATAGGCAGTGACATAGCTCTGCTTGCGACACTGGCAGTGATGGAATATTGCCGCCGAGCAGCAACCAACAATACAGCGGTGCGATGCGTGGATAATATGTACAATAATAATATTCATGGACACGAAAATTACTTAAACAGCGATAAATAAATAATAATTTTATATATAAAAACACACTAATTTATCGAAATTTTAGGCGATGCACGTGCGCTTGTGCTCCTTGACACGAGCCGCTACTGCATTCTAGTAGACACGGCGTATTGATAACACACGGCAAGATACCAGGGAACGCTCAGTCCATATTTTATATTAGGTCAACGGGTTCAGTTGGATCGCGAAATTCAGGGTTATCGACTGTGTCGCAATATCACTATAACTCGGCAATGATACAAAATGTAATACGTACCGTTGTACACCTAACCGTTTTACTGCGAATGAAAGATTGAAAATGCATTTTCGTTTATTACCTATTGTTAATTATCGTACTATACGTATTTCAGCGAACATTTTTAAGTGTCGATAAATCGATGAAAAATGAATTTTGTTTGTTTGTTCGTTTCAGGATCATTACATAATATTATTATTTATGTTATGTTGGATAATGGATGGACCGCAAACAATAATACTATTATACCGTAATAATGGACCAAAATGGTGTTCATGCGTGCGAGGGTCGCGCGTCATATATAGAGATGTATCCGGGTGGCGGTGATGGTTTCCTGCACTGTATTTAGATGTGTGTATATATATATATAGTAACGGATGTGATTGTTTCCGGTGGTCCACGTCCATCCTCCGAGTTGCCAGTTGCCACACGATTGTTGAAAGGGTCGGCGGGACGGCTACAATATATTATACGGCACACAGGCTCTTTGGTTTACATATAAATATATTTTTTGTTTTTTTGTTTTTTTTTTGTTTTTCGCTTTGTCTACCAATTGAACAGGCTCGCCCGATCTCGTGTGCCCACGCGCATGTTGGGCGAGCGTGGTTCGTTTCACAAAATCGTGTCCAGCGTGTCCAGCGACTGTAGTATCCCATCGTCCCGGCTACACCATTCGATCAGCTCGTCTAGGGTCACGTTACCGTCATTATTCTTGTCGATTAACTGAAATGAAAAACGCAAAAATCACATTATTATTCCTAAAAACATACATATATATATATATATACGAGTATAATATATAATATATAGTGTACAACACGGAGAAACTTCCACATAACGGTCAGCGGTCATCGAAGGGGCCAGAAGCCTATAGAAATAATGATGGCTATTTAGAGGTGGCGTCATGCAGAGGTGACCGTTGTTAACAGGAGCGGAATACTTCCATGCATAGAGTGCCGATTCGGTTTTACGACGTTTATGAGTTTCATTTCATCGTTGTCATTGGATTTCTGCATAATTTAAACCCCGTACATTTATTTTTAATTGAGAGATCATAATGGTATCTCGGGTTTTCCCTAGTCATGTTAAATTTATCTGAAAGGGCACGCACGTTTACGATAACGATATCTATTTTGTAAATTCAAACTTGGGGTTTTCGAGATATTTTTGGTCTTAACAATTCGATTTTCTAATAAAATACTAATGAGTAAATTATAATTTTAAATGTGTCCATGCACTATCGGGTTCGTTGGATCGTCGAACCAGACCTTGGTCCATAACCGAGGTGTAGATGGGAAATAATCCAAGGTCTGAGTTGGATAACTTCGGACCGCAATAAATCGTTAGTGGATGGAGTAAACGGGCCGGACCGTCAGTCCAGTATAACGTCCAATGAAGCCAAATCATACGATTTTTTTTATAATTCCCTCTCGTAGTTAATACTGACTAGAAAGATTCTAGTCTATACCATTTTTGGGGTTCTTTTTATTTTTTCAAACAAAACTATCACTTTAGTTGATTAGTTGATAAATCGAAAACTTTTGAAAATCGCAAAGACTTTTACTACTACACTACCACATTCATATTAATCACGACTTTATCCCATTTAATATATATTATATATTTGAATTCGTATAGAGTATGGTAACATTTAACAATGCAAATGCCAATAAAATAGACCACTAAATTAAGATTTTGGACTGATAGTGTGTGAGGAAAATACCTGACGAGTTCGAAATAAATTTGAGTAAAGTAAAGTACTGGTATTTTTGAGTATTAAAAAAAATGTATAAGAGTCCAGTTTGAGTACTCGCCTAATTCTACTAAATTATGTCCCGTAGATTCGTAATATTTAACACGTTATCGTATATGGTATATTATCAATATGATAACAATATATTGTGACTGTAGCTTAGATAGTTTAGAATGCCCGTTATGTAGTGGTATTAACTATTAATGTATCATTGTTATTATATTATTAATTGATCGTTGGCGTGTGCACTATAATTTATAGTTGAATTATTAGAAATTACAGTTATTTCAAATAATATCATGGTTATCATGATCTGATATTAACCTAAAACCAGGTAGCAGTTGAATGATACGATAATATAGTGGTGACGCTACACACCCGAATTTTAAGGGGTTTTGTATAGGCAATTTTTATGACATTTTAAGAAAAATTAAAATTAAAAATATTTAAATATATACTTTAAAAGTAATTTAAAAATTGACTTATGTCAGTACCATTTTTTATTGTTATTAATCACGATAGTTATTAAATAACAATTAACATGATTACGCAATTCAAATGTCGTGCAACTTAAATAAAACGTAGAAATAAAATTGTACCATAATTTGAAAGATGAGAAGTTAAACTATGTTTAGTTGGGAGCCGACTTTTAAAAATCGTATTAACAAATTAAAAATATAGAATAGAAAAAAGTCGTACTCTGTAAATATTTAAATGTAGAAAATATAAAAAATAAAACATATTTTTGAAAATATAATTTCAACAAAACATCGAAAAAGTTGTAATCATTTAAATGGCGTATAATTTATGTCTCTATGTTTATTTTAGATTTAGTAGCATTTGAATTACAAAAGCATGTGAATTATGACCGTTGTATTTTCATTTATCTGATAACAATATTATACTATTGTAACCAGACATCGGAAAAGTTGAATATTTTTTAACTCTACGGTAATATTTCGTAACACGTCGTGTGGAATTTGAACAACATGATGTAGTGCAAAGGCATCTTAACGAAAGTTTTACTGTACCTACATTCTGATCGAAAAGTTTATGTTCTATATCCATAGTCATGCGTGTTTTCATCGAAAAACAAGCCATTTGGTGGTTATGGATGAAATCATCGAACAAAAAGCGAAATTTGCATAAATTCACCACCACCTCCATTACGGATCTTTTTACTGTGCGAACTATGTATTTGAAAGAACACTATACCTATATACTTAGGTATGGTGTGTTTTGTTTAGAATTTAGTTTCCATCAATTTTTATGAATATAAAATGTTCCAAATACATTGTTTACGAGTTAAGTCCGAAGGGGTTTGTAGCATATAATATTTCATTCTGTGCAGTCTATTACACATGCGTGTACTTTACTATAGCTATAACAGTTTATTAATTTTTGTGCCACGAGTTCTAGAAATATCACGTAGGTACAACAATTTTTAAATTTCCAATTTATTAAAACTCATTTTGAAGTGACTACGGGGGAAAATTAAAAAATATATATATATATGATAAAGTATATTTTACGTCTTCACGGTGAATTCAAGTCTACTTTCAGAATACTTATTAGTTGTTATATCATAGTTATTGTTATGTTTATTTCAATCCGTATAATTCAAAATTACTAATTTTGGAGTAGTTCTTTCAATATTAAAGAATGAAGTTACCACCTAAGAAAAATAACTTGACGACTGTTCGTTTTCAACTGATGTATACTCAGTGTACTCAACATTATATATTGTATAGATATTACATTTCGGCAAATGCGTTTCGATATAGAACAATAATATAGTGTTATCTAATTATTTGTATTTCAAAAATATGTATGCATGCTAGGTGTACGACTATTTATTTATTTATTTTGAAAAAATAATCAATTGGAAAATTAAATTTTAAAATTTTACTACACATATTGTTTTGATACTTATATAATTGTGCTATTATAATAATCACATTGATAAGTGTCTATTGGATAATACATAAAAAAAAAAAAAAAAATAACATTTAAAATTTTATATTATAATTTTTTTTCTAAGCTAAATGCTAATGTATTGTTTTAAAGTTTAAACATAAACATATGTGTCACTGTTAATAAAATAATTCTGTTTAGTATTTATTAACAGCTTTTTGTACATATGCACGATTCATTGTTTGTATAACAATTATTAATTATAACATATTTTTAATGCATTCCTCACAAGCTATATTATAGGTACTATACCTCTGTATGTACATCTACGAATTCTGTTTAATTTAATTTATTTTCAAACTATTGTTACAGTTGTAAATTAAACTTGATATTAAATAATGCATCTTTAGCACATTTTACTTACATGAAAAATTCGATCAACGTGGTCTTTTGCAGATTGATCATCTGTGTGTGGATCAGTATGTCTTCCCAACATACTGTAGATGGAATGTACTACGTCTTGCATTTCTTTTTTTGTTATAACTCCATCTTTATTGAGATCATATAAACCAAATATCCAATGGAGTTTTTCTTGAACACTTCCCCGAGAAACTTTTGACAATATGGCCAAAAAGTCCTGCGGATAAAAATACGTTAATTAAAAATTACAACTTATTACACTAAATTCAATTTTCAGTACAAGGACTAACATCAATTATTAATTAATATTATTATAACACTTAACACCGATCACCATATTGATAATGTTTGGCCTAATTTAAAAAAGATCTGTTCTTTTAAATATATTTGAAATTTAAGTTTTCAAACATTAAATAGAAATAAACATTAATAATAATACTTGGTGGTCGAGGTGTGTCAACCTTTTGGCTTATAATAATGGAAAAATACTAAATTAATAATCTATTATTTGATACAAAGGGTCGAGTCTATTACAAAATTGAAAAATAAATACATATTTAAAAGTTTACTAATATTTATTTAAATATATAAAAAAAATTATTTATATTGAAAAATATGTTATTCATTTAAGTATATGAGTATGCTATCAGGTATTTATATATAATCTAAATAAAGATAGGTACTTGGGATTTCTAAAAAATGAAGGTACATAGTTTTTACTTTATTTGAAATAATAATAATTAATATGTTAAAATGTTCAATACCACTTGAAACACTATTCAATATGTTTGCTGTAAATCTGAGAAATTTGATGGATCGAAAATATCTTTAGTTGTAATTTACAATAGAAGAAAAATATACTTTTTAAGAGTGTACAATTTGCTAGATTTACGAATATTTAAACATTTTTAGTTAATTTTTCTAGTAAAAAACTGCTACAATGAAAAAAAAAAAAAATTCTTCTATAAAAAACGATAGGATATGAAGTTTCCAACTTAAAAAGTAAAAACGATGTATAGATAAAATACTTTTAAATAATGTTTTAAAATTTTTGAACATTTAGATTGTAGTCTGTATAGATACCTGATATAAAACGTTTGTTGGTTAAAAACAAAATATAAATAATAATAATAATAATAGTACACCAAAATTAATTTTGATATGTATAGGTTTGGTGTTTTTTATTATTCTTATTACAGCATCAACTATTTAGGTTATTAGTTTAAACATACTTTTTAATATTATTTATTAGAAGATATTGTATAGAATATAGATAAATTAATTTTAAAAGTTTGCATCATATAAAAATTATAATATAGTAAAAACATATTTATCAATATTATGTTTGACATATTATATAGCGAATGTAACCGTCCAGAAAATAAACATTGAATTAATTTTCCGGTTTAATGGACACAATAAAATGACAACTCGTTAGCGGTTTGAGTGTACTCTTTCGAAAATCGTATTATTTGGCAGAGTACATTATTGCTCAAAATATAAAAATAATAACATTTTTAATATTTCAGTTGCATTAAATACTTTTTTACGCGGTTGACATTTGATAAAACAATGTAAAACTCCATTATAAAATTCACAAAAGAAGAAAAATTCTAATTTAAATTATTTCAATGGATTAAATACAAGTAGGTACATATCTAAATTCCCGCGGAAATGATATAGCTTGTGAATAAACAAAAATAAATGTCTAATATTGAAAAAATATAGGAAATTACAAATGTTAACTATAGTTAAATATTTTAGGGGGTTGCACTTGAATGTTGAAGGTCGATGAAATGAATTTGAAAGAAATGATGAATTATTTCTTTGGAAAAAACGATTCTTAACCGAGTTTGGTGTAATATACTGTCAAAAAAACAACTTGTATTCTTACGATTTTGACTTAATTAACATAGAAACGAAACATTTTGGGTCTTAGAACGTATAATTACCAATGCCGCAAGACAAAAAAAAGCAGTAGCTTCCCGTTCCACTTAGAATCTAAAATTTCAAAATCTATAACCTACTTTAGATTTGTATAAAAACGTTTGTAAATGTTATCTACTAACCAACGTAACTGCAGGCATTAAGTACTAGGTAGTGAAATACGTACCGACTCATCTGTGAAAATATCAATAGATCTTAGACTGATTATTTTCGGAATAACGAGGAAATAACTGGGTTTTTTTCAACGTTAACGTTTTCGTTTGAGTTAATGGTTATACCTACGCGTTTATTGAAACATCGAAAAAAAGATCTCTATGGGACACGTGACCGATTGGATCAAATCTTTCGGTCGAAAAATCACGAACAGAAAAATAAAACTGAAACAAATATCATTGTAAAAACAAGAGATCATCTATCGTTCCGCACAGAATCTAAGAATGTACGTATCCGGTGGCTTCGTGGTTCATACTGCAGTACGTCTGTAAGCCATCTAGAAATTCTAGTCCAAGCCGAGGGCCAAAGTTGCTCAGCCTCCCTGGTGTTGGGTCGATGTTTGGTCTGGTTTTAGAATGGGTTGGTTATATTTGCCTATATACTTGTCTCAGTTCTTTAAATATTTTGAGCGCTCATTTCAATATGAAATAAAAAAAATTATTGTAACATAATATTTTATGTAAAATAATAATACATAGTTACACTAAAGTCTAAACGGAAATACAATTTATTCTATTGTTAAAAAAAAATGCTATTCGTATACATTTCCGGTAACCTACCTATATTATAATACGTATATCTATATACTGCACTGTTACTGTATACGTAAATAATATTCTAATTATATTAATGTCGATTAGAATTATTTAAAATTTTTAAATAACATGTAGATACAATTAAGAATTATTATACATACTGTATACTAATATTTATATAAGTACCTATAATATACGAGTACTAATATATATAAAAATTGTAATAATATTTTAATTATTAAATTGCAATTTTTTTAATTCTGAGTATAGCAAACAACGTATTCTTTTTCCAATTTATTTTTTAATTTTTTTTTATGTATGTATATATGTATGTATGTATGTATGTATGTATGTATGTATGTATGTATGTATGTATGTATGTATGTATGTATGTGTACACTTTTTCTGGCAGGAGTAAATTATGAGTTTTTTTGGGGTTTTTGATAGGAAATTCGGTCTATAGTTTGTGCTTTATAGAGGTCATTTTTTAATTTTCTAAGTAGTTTTCAAAAGCGTAACGAAAAACTACCTTTTATAAGAGAAATAACATAAAACATTGTGATAAATTAGCAAAGAATAAACTAGTCATAATTGTCGATTTATAGTATTTATAACTACCAAAAAAGACTCCGCTGAGAATCGTTTTATCAAAAGGAATGATTTATCATACATATTTACAATACATTTACCATAAGTAGGTACCCTATCAGACGGAACGAAGTACTTCCACCCTCTACTGACTGGCTTTTTTGATAATATTTTTATAGTCCTCGAATGTTCATCATTATTAATATTATATATTTGGAAAAAAGTATCTATAGGTTATCTATATATTATTCTTTGTTGAGTGTGCGTAAAATGGTGTATATATTTTTTTAAATTGTTTTTTATTTTTTTTTAATTGTTTTGATGATAAACAGCCCTTAAAATATTCTGATTTTCGTACTACACATTTAATCCATTTTTATTTTTTTTTATTTAAATGAACTTTTTATTTTTATCATCAACGTTATAATATTTAAAAATGTAGAATTGCCTAATTTTATCAACACGGTTGAAAATTTTGTACTACACATTAAACTTTTGGTACTACACATAATTTAAGGTCTGATAGGAAATATAATGTAGTTGGTATTTTAAAAGGGTGTAATTTTTTGAGCAGTTTTTCAAGTGTAAAGGAAAACTACAGAAAACAACGGAAAATTCTAATAAATCAGATAATAATATTACATCAAGCTTCACTCAGAATCATTATCTCGAAATAAATTATCATTTAACATTGCTCTGAAATTCAATACATTTGTTAAAAATATTACCCAAACATGCCATTAGATTCTAGGTAATAGTTTATCGATTTTACTCAGATGGGTTGTTGTCCAATTTTTACAATCTTAATTTTATACTTATTTTAAAATATATATGACAAAATGAGGTTAGGTACTGTTTTCAGTAGATCAGTGATAACAAAGCACGCAGCGTACTTTAAAATATTATAATATACAATAATGAATTACTTTAACATAAACATCTTAAGCTTGGACAACACTGGGTAATCCAGTAATTTTTGTATATCAAAATTAAAATTATTAATACTTATCTACCGGATACAAGCTGATAAACTATAATTTTATCAGTGTTGGACCAGTATATGCATGTGATCAATTGCAAAATATGAAATTGGTGTCTTTTAAAAATAATACTAATTAACAAGCAAAAAAAAGATCATAAACTTTTTCGGTATTTACCTAAGTTTACCGACCGAATTCCCTCAAAAATTAAAAAAAAAACACCTATGCTTAACAAAAATATTTTTACAATTTTTCCGCCCCACAGTAATGGTGCCCGGAGTGAGCGCTCCGTTTAGCCCTCCCCCTCCCCTAGATCCGTTACTGATTTTTACACGTATTATATTAAAAGGGAATTTTACGTTTTTGTATTATTATACATTTTTTACTACCAAATGTCTTTTTTTCATATTTTATACTAACTTATTCGAAATTTTGTGCAATTAATGTATCGAGTAAGTATCAATCACCAAGACATAATAGCCGAGAGAGGCTAATAATTATACCACGGTCAATGGTCATTCAGTGTTTGGACAAGACCATAGACATAAAGATATTTTTTATACGTATGTTGATAAGACGCTGTTATATGTATCGGTGGCGCGCTCGTGTAACTAGTCCATTAACACATTTCGCCCGTAAATTGTTGTGCTGTTTTTCACAGGCATGTTTTCATTATTGTTTTTCAATGTAGGTACTCAATTAAAACGAAAATGGCCAGTCCCGGTTTTAGTATATTTCATTTTCATGTTAAAAATATGTATATATTTTAGATTTTGAACATAGCGATGAATGTAATAGGTACCTATTGGTTTTATAATGATGTTTTATTTTTTTTTTCATGTATGCATACACTTTTTCGGGTAGAAGATGTAATATAAGAGTTTTCTGGTTTTTCATAGGAAATAGTTGGTACCCACCTACTTTATAGGGGTAATTTTTTGATATTCTAAGTAGTTTTCAAAAGCGTAAAGAAAAACTACTTTTTATAAAGGAAATAACATGAAAAGTTGATATAAATTAGAAAATAATAAAAAACTAGTCATAGTTACCAATATACATATTATAATATTAATTATAAGTACTAAAGAAGACAGAAAATCATTATTGAAAAATTAAAATCCCCCCCCCCCCCCGGAAACATAGTCAACGTGTATAATTTCCTATATTTCTTAAAATTGAGAAGTACTTCCATCCTCTATTAACCGGGTTTTTTGTATTTATATATAATAATATACATTCGTTATACTGTTTTTTTCATATTTGATTGTATTATTTTTAATTTTTAATTTCTAATCAATCTGTTATAATCTTAACAAAATAAAATAAAAATAATTAATAATTTAGTCATATAAAATAATTAAAAAAAATTAATGGTAGGTATTATGAAAATTTTTTATATACTTCTGGTAAGATATCCAAAATATCAGTTAATTTTTTAAGGAATCTTCACTAAGCAACAATCAAAAATATATCAAAATATACATATACAATCATCAGATGGGTATTTTATGCTTGTCCCTCATTGTTATTAAAAAAAAAAAAATAAGTACCTAGTGGAAAAACTATGGAAGAGTATAATTACCCTTATAAGTTATAATGTATAATATAGGCAAAGGAAGATTATATAGTTGTTATAATATTAAATTAAAATCCTTTTCTTAATTATCGTTTGAAAATATTGATATATGATTGATAATTTTTTTAAAATTCTAAATAATAGGCAAGCATAGTGTATCTAATATCTATTATGTATAATTTATTTTGGTTCAAATATGTCATTTATTATTCATTTCAAAAAATGGTTTAATCATAATGAACGGTGTTTGTATGGATTTTGATCTTTGTAGGTGCATAATGACACGGACATTTTTCTGTCACATATCAATAAATAACTTCATAGCATAAATCATTGCTATACCTATTTTAATTTCAGAAAATACTTCTTATGTCGTCAGCCGCCCTCTTACAGACATGATTGTGTACATTTAATGCGATTTTAAATCGAAGTAGGTATATTAATATTTGATTGTTTATTAACATTATTAAAAAATGTTTTCATACAGTTTGATATATTTATCCATAATCATTCATTATCTAATATTTTACATTAGTATATTTCTAATTAAAAAAAATCTTCAATAATAAAACTAACTAGGTGACAAAAAATTTTCACATTTATGATATTTATGTTTATTATTTACTAGCTTAAAAAATGCACTGCAAAATGTTGTATATATATAATACAGATACAGATATACATATATGTATATAATATCATTGATTATATAAATATATAATAATATCAATATATAATAAAAAATTTTAATCAATGATAATATATATTAAAGTATTTAGATAAGGATACAAAATACACAAAATGTGTAAGGTTTTAGATAGATACTATATCTTAAATAGGTTAGCTCTGTCTATAATATTCAGTGTTTAGTGAATTACTTTTAAATAGTACCTAATTAAATTACGTTACATTAAATACAAATACTCGAATTACCTACTTCACGTTACCTAAAATTATTTTTATCAATTTAAATTATTGAATTACTTGCTTCAAAAGTAACTTTTTTGCTTTTTGTACAATGCGCAGAATAGGTATAGTTAAGTATCATTTGTATACTCATTAGTTTTTACTTCATAAGTAGTTGAAAAAAAAAACCATTTAAAATTATTTTACATATTTTATACGTATTTAATATATTTATATTTATATAAATTATTTAAATCTAATATTATATTTAATATTTATAATTTTTATACGTTTTATAAAGTTGTATTTAGTATTATTTTAATAAATTTAATATTTTTCATTTGAAAATAAATGTAAATAAATAAAATATCTTTTGAATTTTACGAAAAAAGAAAAACACAAAAAAATATTATGCCAACGGCACGTAGTGTTCCCAAGCGGTCACCCATCCAAGTACTAACTACGCCCGACGTTGCTTAACTTCAGTGATCAGACGAGAACTGGTGTATTCAACGTGGTATGGTCGTTGGCGATAGAGTTGATAAGTATAAAATTATTTATATGCAGTTATCCACATGATACATACTATAAAAGTAGATAATATCATTGATTGATTGATTGATTGATTGATTGATTGATTGATGACTAATTGACTAATGATTTTGATTATTTAGCTATGGATTGATTATAATATAATTAATAGAATTATTTATAATATTGTATTTTTTTCATTGAACATTTATTTATGCGTAAAATTCTTCATATTTCCCATTTTTTTTTTTGCTTATTAAAATTTTAAAAAGGGCTTAAAAATTATTTTTAATGATAAATTCTGTTGATCCGGTACTGCATATCTACTTGTCATTTGTAATTAATAGCAGGTAGGCTGATAGGTATAGAAAATCATAAAAATAAGTTTAAAATAATTCAAAATTTTGATAAATCGATAATTTTTTAAATATATCTATCTAATGGTTTTTTTTTTTATTTCGGTCTAATTAAAAATAGTTATACTTATACCCTAACTTTTACTTATTACTTACAACAGTGGCAACATTTTACAATTAATAATATTATAATAACAAATGATAATTCTAAAATTAATTTTTGTACATGTATAAATAGTTCTATTCTCATACGAGTATAATATTATATTATACTGATTCTTGTCTAATACAATATATAATCGTATTAAAATTATTGAATTATTAATTATTCAATCATTGAAGTATATATATAATATATAAATATATTGCTAGTATAACATTAAAGTTTCCTTAAATAATATTGTTTTAATTTAATTTGAAAAACATTTTGAACTCTACGACAGTTTTTCAATGACGTGACCTAATGTCAACATCACATACAATAAAGATACAATAATACCTATGGTTTAAAAGAGAGTTTCGCTCTTCAGAGTTTCAGACTTGTTGAAAACTTGTTGTTAAAAAACTTCAGGTACTTTTTGCACAATCTTATTTTAAAGATAAATTAAAAAGTTTTTCTTTTGACTTCGTTTGACAATATATATAAAAACGAATCCAACTAGATTAAACATTGATATGAAGATATCATCTTATATATAGGTATACAGACACGGTAAAAGTGCAACACAGACATTATAGATCTTGATTGATGAGATTAATTACTGAGAGTTTAATGGAAAAATTTATAATTTCGTACCGTGATAATGATAACATAAAAATGTTCTCTGGAAAATATTAAAATTAAATTAAATTAATTAATTTTTTTTATTTTTATTTATTTATTTAAATTAAATATTAAAAATATTAACATGTTCAAAGTCAGGGTATGTAATTTATGATGATATAATGATAAAGTTAAAATACAATACCTACTTTGATAGTTATAGGTTTTCTAGTTGTTGAAAAATAACAAGGTAGTTCCTCTAAAATATAATCTGCAGTGTTTGATTTATGTATATTATACATATATAGAGCTTAAATTGGAAAAAAATTAGAAGGGTGATGCAAAAGTATAATAAAAATTTGAGTTTCTAAATACTAAAATTTCATAATAATTATCAGAGGCTATGCCCCTTAAATCCTCCCCAATACACTCGAAAATCCATAGAAAAATAATAGATAAATATTTTTTTTTATTTAAGAAAAAAACATATAAAGACATGTTAATAAATTATATCATTACATAATAACTTTTTATATGTATAAAAAAATTATGCGAAACTGCGTACCGCCTAAACTATCATTTAAAATAAGTACACGAAGATAATTTGTTCAAGTGCAAGACCCAAAATTTGTATACGAAATCGAAAAAAGTGTTACTTGAACACATCAAAAAATTAAAATGATCGAACTATTTTTGAAGCCCATATAGGAACATTTCAATCGTTACGTCAACGGTCGCATTTACAGTACCACCCGAAATTCAGAGAACACATCGAAAAACTGCAGTTAATTTTACTGTCTATTTGTTTAATGTTCCAAAGATTTTTTGTTGCCAGCAAAGTTCACAATATCTCGAATTTATCCATTTTTCGCATTCCAATATTAATTTTTAAAGATTTAGTCTGAAATTCGTAGGTACGCTATATTAAAATATATAAATAATTACAATTCAATAATTGTTATTCTCATCTTGGCATTCTCTATTTAAAAAAAATGTGGAACAGGTAAGCTAAAATGTTATGAAAAAAAGAAGGGGTACCTACTCCGTCCATCCGCGTCCTCCACGAAATCAAGCAATGTATATGTATAAACCCTATACATGAAGGATAAAGGAGTTGAGGAAGACCAAAAAAGAGGTGGGAGATGTGGTATGCGTTGGGCGGGTGTAAGTGAGGAGATTGAATTTTATGGAAGTTGAGGACTAGGGTGGCCGACCCCAAATAGTTGTGAGAGAGGACGAAGGAGTAGAAGATACATATACGTGTAATTAAATGTTTGGAGCACTTTTACTATTCCAAAAATTTTTTTAGAAAATAATAAACATAATCATTGTAATACGCAGCTTTTTCGTATCGTCGAGAATCCAATTTAGGTATATAATCTGACGTTTTATTATTATCTTATACAAATTAATTTATTGTTAATGTTCTTAATAAATTACATGGTTAATAAATGATTTTATTATTTATGTAGGTATAACGTTGAAACTTAATTGTTATTAATAATAATTTATAATATGAGAGATGTTAAAATCTTAGGCATTGAAATTAAAATGTATATGTATCATATGGTCATAAATAAAATGTTTACTTTATACACATATAGGTACCTTTATATTTTACAATAATTTTTATGTAATAATATATATATATACGTCAATATGTGTTGAAAAATAAACTTTTAAAAGGATGACACGTTCAAAATACGGCGGAAAATATCTTCACGTATTTCCAATAGTACGTATTGTATAATTATCGTAGATTAACGATTTTGGTACCATTAGAAAGACGTGAACTTAAACTATGATCGTACGCCAGTTTTACGATTTTATTTGAAATCGTAGTTTATATCCAATTTAGAAATTGATAATTTTTTATATTTTTCAACCGCTCATAGAACATAGTACAATTAATTAATCGCGAAACGCTGGCATACGATTATTGTTTATGTTTTCATCTTTCTATTGGTATCGAAATCATTAACCTACGATAGTTATACAATATGCATTACTGGAACTGCGAAAATACTTTGTACTTTTATGTTTTTTTTTTCCCAAGCAAATATCGTAATTACACAATAAACATTTTTTCTCACACGGAAATATTTAACTACTTTTAAAATATATTAAATCATTATAATTAATTATATAAACAGTTAATGTTGGATTTTTTTTGAATTTCATAAAAATTGTCTATACAAAACCCCTTAAAAACGGATGTGTGAAACCGTAGAATAATCACAAGATTGTTTGGTGTTTGCGTATATTACAAATTATCACCAAGAGAGTGGAAAAAAAAAATCCCTGTATAGAGTAAAGGATAAATTGTGAAGTAGATGAATGGGGGTTAGTATAATGCAACAAGTATATAGTATGTAATTTGTTTGGCATAGTTCCCTTTTTTTAATTTTTTTTTTTTTCTTTTGTAAGTGGTTTATAAGTATTTTCTGGAAAAACGTTTTTATAATTATATTTAATATCTAACTTGTACTACTTTGTTATTACTATATTAGGTACCTACTTTTTATTTATTAATAATGTTTAAGAATTTATATGTAAATTATAATTTAAAATTATAGCCGTATAAGTATATAGAAAAACTAATTACCTCAAAACTAATTTTCCCAGTTTGATTTCGGTTGATTGTATTGAACACATATTGGGCATATTGAGAGGCATCTAAAATACATTTAATAACATATTAAATAAACGTGCACTAAATTTATTGAAAACAAATTATTTTGATTTCTTCAATTAGTTGGTTGGTAAATTATTTTATTGATTGAAATTTATGGTCAACATAAAATTAATACAGAATATAAACTATAATATACATTTTGTTATTGAGTAATAATTAACATTGAAGGTATATTTTTACTCTCAATATTAATAAAAAAATGAATAAATCACATGAAAACATTTATGAATATATCTTTGTTAAAGTGGTTTAGCAATGATTTTAAAATGTTTTATTAAAATATATTCTATAGGTACTAATTTTATTATTTACAGAAATATTTTGATGTAAAACTCACCACCTTGAGGGAAAAATTGTGAGAATATGTGTTTGAACGAATCTTCATCCACCATGCCAGTAGGACACTCCTAAAATAATATATTATATATCTAAGTTGTATTTTTAGATTAGGTATTAAAAATGTATATTATTGGTATAGTATACATTTTAGATTAAAAACGTTATTGAAATAAAATAATACTATTTTCACATTTTCATAATATTATTTAAAAATTATTAAAATTAAACAAGGATATCTTATAATAATAATAATAATAATAATAATCTCAATTTAAAACGCTTGAACTCATTAATATAATAATAATAAAGTAAAAAGGAACTTTGGTTTTAATGGGTTGAATATAAAATATTATAAAGTAAACTATTCATACTCAAATTAAAATTAAAATAACTGATTTATTTTAATATCTATTTGATATTTCGAGGAACAAAATATTTTACATTATCAATTTGTGAAAAAGTATTTTTAAATTTCTATTAAAAAAAAATTAAAAAAAAAATTTTTTTCGGACTATATTTTGAGATTGGAATGAGCTAATTCCCATAGTTATGAAATAGCTGTCTATAGGTTCTATATTTGTATATACAAATCAATATCGATATAAGAAATGTTCTCCTGATAGTTTTGAAAATATTGAGTTAAAACTTTTCAGTTTCGATTCCACAATTTGTAGAAATATATTTAAGTTAAAAACTTAAAAATATTTAAGTCATAAGATATTAATAAAAAATTATTGCGTTTCTCGTGGTTTGAAGTTAACCCTGCAGTTTCATTAAACCCAGCATATTGATATTATACGAGTATGTAATTATTCTGTTGAGATTTCACACGGATCAAAACAATAATATCCACATAATGGCATTCCATTCAAATGCGTATACTGAAATGTTTACTAAAGTTATTGCGATTTGTGGATATTGGGTATGCATATTATGTGTATGTATAATATTAAATTAATATTGATGATAAAAGTAAATATTTATAATCCGCATAATATATACAATATAAAACATTTTATTTATTATTGAAATTTGACAACCAAATAGGTATAAGTAATTTTATGTGCAAAAAAAAAAAAAAAATAATAATAATCGTGTAATCAAAAATACACTTTATTTATACTCGAACGACTAATTTAAATGAATTAAATGGGCTTTGTACCGTGTTTTCATAGTATTCAAAACTGCACATTGTTCGGCAATTAATAAATAGGTACGCGTCCTAAGGAAAAACAATGACGCGAGAAAAATGTTCTTCTACGTATAATTCGAGCCATCTACTAAAACGCAGACAATTTTATTCGGGCCGTTCACAATACGCGACGAAAAATTTTAAACGAACTTCACTACGTTCATTATACATACTTGTTTAAAGCCTCTATAAATTAGTTGGATTTCTTTTTTATTGAACTTGGTGATTTTCGTCAGCTTCGTCAACTCTTCCGGTCTATACCTCGAAACGTGTATATTGAATTCATCAATATCTTCTTCTGTAACACAAACGTAAAACAAACGATACGTTAGAAAAACGAATATACAACAATAACGGTGTTCCGACTCGATTCGACTGGGGTGCGTTCGAAAACTCTACTCTAGTTAACTCGAGTCGCAACTATAGTCAATTTCGTGTCGTTCGAGAAATCAGTGTTAACTCTAAGGTTACCGTTCGAAAACCCAGTGTTGTTCACTGGAGTTAACTCTCGTTACCCAAAAGAAATCGCCAGGTTCTTTTAACCCTACTGATTATTATTCTTATCATATACAGATAACAAGTAATTTTCATTTATATTCCCGCCTATATAATGCGGTATAAACCACAGAATATGTTCTGGGATATAACCAACATTTTGTTAATAATTGTTTTTACTTTTTCGGTTTTTCATGCTTTTTAAATTTTCATCTTTAAATCATCGTCTTTTTCATCATGCAAGTTACAGTAGAGTTCAAAAGCCAAGAAAATAAAGTTTTCATTCCTGATGAATTATATAATTATCTAAAATCGTGTGAAATGACATGATATTTATTGAAATCTCTTCATTAAACTAGAAGATATATTGGACCAAGACCTATATAACTATAATTTGTAAACATTTTTACTCTTATTTTATTAGATGAAGTACAGAGTTAAATAAATACATATTAAATATATTGAAAAATAAACAGCCTGAACAAACAGATTCATTAAAATATAGCAACAAGACCTGTCCTGAAAAACCTTCATTCTGCAATGATATGTCAGAAAATACTGTGTGTTCAGGTATTATCAATTATATATATCAGGGTTGGTCAGCTTCTGCACAATTTAAAATTTATCGTTTAATAGTATATTTTTTTGTTGTTTGTAGTATATTATTCAATGATTATCCCATTGAATCTACAATTAAAAATATTGTTGAATCATCTTGTTCCATTTTTGAATATAAAGAAAACTTAAAATCCTTGTTTTAAATTATAAACGTGTTCGCGGGTCACTTATCAAAAGATAATATCATTGTTCGGATATCAATTTATTGCTGTGATATCAATTTATTCTGTGATTAAACTCTACTCTATTCTTATCTATTTTACCCAACTCACTACTATACTCTACACTACTCTACTCTAACTCCGAATATTCGAACGCACCCCTGACGTGTGCAGGTCCGAGGGGACGATCAGATACACAAAAGCGTGGGTTTTGTGATAACACGTGTGCACGACGCACGTTCATCGAGTCACCTCGACCGTCATACGGACTATATTGACACATGCATAATAATTATATAAACGTATTATATAATTATAACGTAACACATATTATATAGTGTTTTCTGTGTCCTACGTACGAAAGCTTAAGCAAAATATAACATTGTGTACAATATAACTAAATAAAATATGTAGTGGACAGCAACGGAAATTATCCATCTTGTAAATTATTAGCGCATTATAAAGGTACATAATTTCACGTTGTGTCAATAATATCAATTACCGTAAAAAAGGATAATATTGTTATAATGAATATAAACGAGATAAATTCTCTATACTAATATATATATATATATATATATATATTTATGTAGTTAAATGTCACTGCAAGTATATTCTCTAATATTTATGTGTATTTCATAATAATTATGCGTAATTGCGGCCGATGTATTTCATTTATGGATTTATTGTATTCTCTACATATTACTATGCATAATTTACTATTTATCTTAATTATTAATATTTATTAGTTTTTGATTTGATGTAATATAAACAATAACGGAAACATATACCTACATAAATCCATAGGAAATATAGTCAGGAACCTATAGGTGTACATTTCTGTCTGTCTACTTTCATTTATTTTCACATATCTTGTAATTGCATTCGGTAATTTTTCCAAATTTAATATTATTTTTATATTAAATTGTTTAATGAATAAATCGATTTTGCTCAGATTCGAAACGATAATATAGATTTTATATATTATACTTTTTAAATATAAATGAACAGTTTTTATATATTTTTATTTTCTAAACTCTATAATATGCTCGGGTTTACACTTTCACATATTAGGGGAGTCGAAGATGGTTCTTGATATCTACGACAAAGCTACTTTTCTTCATTTGGTACCCGGGGAGTCGAACCGGGGACTTCGTGCACCCAAACACGCGTTTCAATCACTTGGTCCCAGTTGACCCCCAAAAAATCAGATCAAGCCGTCACCCATCTAAGTACTAACTATGCCCGACGTTGCTTCACTTCTGTGGTCGGACGAGAACTGGTGTATTCAATGTGATATGGTCGTTGGTTACATATACTATTTACAATTTTTAATACGGTAATATAGGTACACACGTCAAACGAACACACGTCTCATTAATAAAACTCAAACAAACATCAAATTTGTGTTCAATTTAAGTACATATTATGTATTCAATATTTATACTTGAGTTGTAATTACAAAATCTATGTAAGTGTACATATATATATATATATATATATAGAACGGTCTAAAAATATTGTTTCACCCGAGTATAACCACCGTGTAAATGTGAATAATTTTGGCTATTATATTAAATAGATTTAAAAAAGTTTTGATTATTAGTTTTATAGATATTTATTATTATGATAGGCAGAATTGTAGGTTATGACATGTTTTTTTTTTTTTTAAATACTGATAATTATTTTGTAAATGTGTACATATCAGTATTGTATAATATATAGTACCTATATTATAGGTACTATATTTTCTGTATGAAATATTAATTTTATTATAATTAAGATCTTTTACAATATTTTGCTAGTTGTTAAACATATTTTTTTTTTTATCAACGAAGATTTATATGATTTCATGAAACATCATGTTATAAAGTTACTCGTACCTATTTATCTTGAAAGTTTTTTGAAATTATGATTCTTATACATGTATAATATATATTCTAGGAGACTATTTTCATAAAATAACTGATAATACAAATGATAAAATGGACAGTAACATAACATATTTTATGGCTAACGGAAGTCAGGCAAATATGCCACAATTTCAACATACTGCATCCCCAGGACTCCCCTTTAGATTAAATTATTTCAAATTAAAATTCCATCTCTGCCTAAAATTCTCTTCTGGTGCGTCCTCTCGGTCGATAGATAAAACCGTAGGGATTAAAGTCGTAAATAAAATGAATTTAATGTTATAGTAGTAACGTCTCTAAAAGTAGGAGGCTGTTTGAATTTCCGTCTTTTTCATTATAATTGTTTGCTTATTTATTTTCATTCATTAGCATAATAACGTTACCTAAACACTTGATAACTTAACCCCCGAATTAGTTTATATACGTCACTATATTTGCGCTCGAAAATTAAATTATATAACATTTTAAATCTAATCATATCGTATTTATATGTGTGTATATCAAATTTTCCGATGAATTTTTCTACAATTTAGTAAACTTTTAAAAAAATTGGAAACTTGTAAATATTATTATTGTTGTTGTTATTCATTAATTAATTTAATTACTATCGTAACTTAAGGTGTTGTAGTATAAATTTATATTTAAAATGTAGTTAATTTTTTATCAAATGGCATATTTAATTCTATATATATATATAAATATATATATATATATTATGTGTATAGGTATATTCTATGTTTATTGTACTGATTTAGTTCAAATCGCATTGACTGAATTCCAATCCGAAATATATCTAATATAAAAATGTTTAACATATTTTCTTTTATTGAGATTAATATTTAAGGAATTTTAATTATTAAATCAAATAACAATGAATTATTTATAACTTTTAGAGAAGATTTATTATATATATATTGTAAATAAGTTACATACCTACTTTAGAAAAATTATTTAAAATATATTTTAAAAGGTTATTTTTTTTCATTTGTATTATTTTGTTATTTTAATATGAAAGTCATTTTGCGAGGAGATTATTTACGATTATATGAATAAATTATATTTTGAGTTAAACATTTTCAAAGTTTGCATAAACAAATATTGAGTAACAATTTTTAGGATTATTCAAAGTAGCTACAATAACATTTAATATTATTTTTCAACCAAAATAAAAATTACAATAAATTCTAAGAATAATATATTTTGTGGTAGCTTCCTAATCTAAAGTGGATGTAATTATTTTCTACGTTATGTATAATATAAAAATAAATGTTTTTAGTCTGACTTTTAATCATTATTTAATGATTGGTTTTAGAGTTGTAAAAATATAATTTAAAATTGAAAAAATAACGAGTTTGAAATCATTTAACTATAAAATTATCTGTTTTAATGGTTATTTTTTATAAATATTTTCTCAATCTTAATTTAAATTTTAAAGTTTACTAAAATTAATATGTATTATCGAAAATGTATTTCAAGGAGAAGGCCAAATAATTACGTTGTTAATAGCTATTTTCAAAAATATGTCTTATTAATTTAATAAAGTTTTTTAAAGTGATAAACTCGAAATGTTAATAAATATTTATTAATCTAAGTATCTGTTACATTGTCAAAAGTAAAATGTAGGAGGACGAATAAATGTATTTATTTTATAGTACGCCATATTGTACATATATGATATATAATTTTATGCCGTCAAAAGGATAAAATTATTGCCCAAAAGGAAAATATTACAGTCATATAAATTAATTATAGCGGTGTTTAAGAGAACCTTTTACCAAATAATACATTGTATTGAAATTATTTTGTATTTGTTCATAAGTCATACAAAAACTCATATCATAAATATTCAATTAATTTCACATTTATCGACGGTTTATTCTTTGATTATTTCGATCCGAATTCTCTAATATGAGATTTAATGGCAATATTAAATATAGTTTTAACGGACCTAAGAGTTAAACAATGTTTCCTTTTATGGTAGTAAAGGGGTAGTTTATGGGAAAAAGTTGGGTAGAGAGGGTGGTAAAACCTTTTTGATTTTAATTTCAGACTTTTAATTATGAAATATTTTCATAGTGAATAATACAATATAGTATTCGGCGCGGAACCTGTATAATCGTATTAAATGAGATAAAACGGGTCAATAGAATAAAAAATATAGTTGTGGTCATAATGTGTGTATAATAAATATTTATTTGTTAATTAATTCCCGTGAATGTTGTAAATATATATTACGTTTATTAAATTGAATTTGTGTAGGTAAAATTAGAGTTTTTGAAGATATTTTGCTAAAATTCTATAAAATGTTTTATGGTTTTCGATTATCTTAAAACATTTATATAGGCGTAGGAATATGCAGAATTTAACTGCAGGTAGTGCCCACAAGTTATTACTGGCCCCTTATACCGTGAAGTAAGTCGTTTGTGTATCAGAAAATAATTTGTTTACCTGGATAAGAATTACAGTACCGACCTAGTACAAATGCTATGGATTTTCGAGATTTTTTGATTTTGATTAAGGTAACGTATTTTTAACGTTGAATAAAATGTTCAGGTCTTAAAATCTAAAATTACCCCTTTTAGGACTTGGAAACCTCGAAAACTAAAATGTCTATAAATAGCCCAAAATTGACAAAACTTCAAAACTTTTTAAATATATATTACTAAATTAAATATTCGATATAAATTTCAAGATTTTAAAGCCATTATTTTGGAAATGACGAAGAAATGAAAAATCTGGATTTGACGAAATCGTATTTTTGCCGTTTATTCGTCATTTTTCGGTAGTTTTTCCTTACGCATTAAAAAACTATTAAGAAAATCGAAAAATGACCTCTTAAAAATACCAACTAGATGAAATTTTCTAGCGAAAACCAGGTAAGTTTGTAATGATCGGAGCACTCCTTCTGGTAGAAAAAGTGTTTAGAGAAAAAAAAAAAAAAAACATCATTGTAAAACCACTAGTAAAACGCTCAAAATCTAAAACAATGTTAGTTTTTGGAATTGTTAAGGTCCGCAAAACAAAATAGTGATGGTAGTAACACGGATATATTCCTCGAAGTAAGAAATAATAAGAAAATATAAAATATTTTTAGTATTTAATTGTTAAATCAGCTATAAAACCGAAGCTATATATACTATTGCAGTCACAATAGTGATGTGTCATAATTATAGTTTATACCGTTAATTTAATAAGATCCCCACTCCTCACTTAAAAATAAAATTGGGGACGAATTTTTTGTCTGATCTGAATAAGGGAGTTACAGATATAATATAAATATATATTTATATTCAAAATGAAAAATTTTAAATTGAACCACAATCATGGCAACAACACTATTTTTTTTTTTTAATAATTTACAATAATTATAATAACAATGCTTTTTTAATATAATTCCAATATTTTATTTATTACATAAGGAATCTAAGAACACATGTAATTAGTATCCGGTAGATAGTATATTGTCCCGATTACTACATAGTAAACTCTAGTTTTTTTCGAATCTACAAAAAAGGTATAGTTAACGATATATTTGTTATACAATCACAGCGAACACAATATATTATATTTTTCAGGTAAAGCTGAAGTCGACCCAAGAGAGTTAAAATAACACGATCTTAAAGAACATTTTTTTTTCAATTATACCTTCCTACATTTTGATTGTAAGTTAACGCTTCAGGACTTTTAGTTTGTTCATAAGTGAGGTATAAGCTATAATAGCGAGTACCGAAATTTAGATTTCGGGGTATTTGTTCCAAACTTTGCCGGTGGGTTTTAGTAATTTAATTTGACTGAATTAAATCTGTTTCAGTGAAATGTAATATGGATAAATTGTAAAATAATAATAATTTTAAAATAAACAAAAATATTAGAAATATTATTACATGGTCGTAAATATTATAATACATCGTCGTGTATAATGCTTCTATAGAGGCAGAGTATCGGATGGACAAGATAAACTTCAGCAAATGTTTAACATAAAATATACTGACCTACAGAATGAAACTATGTTAATTATATTTTATCATTGTTAGTTTTATTTAAAATTTGAAATTAATTAATTGTAAAGTAAAACTTAGTTAAAAAAAAAATTAAAATGCTTGCTTAGGATATTTTCAGTCTTATTTTGGCACCTGTGTTCGATTTTCAATTAATTGATAGAATTACTAACAATTTTACAAATGATAATACACAATATTTTTACAAAATATTATACCAGTTTTCTTTTTGGCTTATTCGGTGTTTGAAGTAAAACAACTTAAGTATAATCATATCATAATTACTCAAAAATGTTTAATTATAAGTAGGTAAACATATTTTAAAAACAAATACTTGTTATAAAGTTAGTAGGTATACCTAGTGTAATATCTCAAAAAGGTCTTATAAGACTTATTTGTTTTTATTTTTAGATACGATTTAATAATTAATATCTTGTAAGTAGATATATTCACTAATTTAAAGTAATTTAAATAATTTTAGGCATTATCCCGTTTTTAATTAGTTTATAATGTGTGAGATACGTAGTATAATAATATATGGTTGTTGAGATTTTTTTTGTATGCCTATAATTAATAAATCTAAATTGTTTTAAAATGTGAAAAAAAAATGTTCATTTCATTTTAAAATTACAAATATACATTAATATAAATCTTTTAAGCATAAAATAATATCTTTAATTTATTTTATTTTATGTGTATTTTTAATAATTATTAATAATAAATATGTAGCGTTTCAAGTGAAAAAAATACTTTAAAAAAATATTTGACTGTATAATAATTACAATTAATGTAAATTGTATTTACCTAAATATAAACATTTGTATATAATTAAATAAACATCCATTTGGTTAAATATATAAAAAATTACATTTTTATCAGTCGACTATCTACAAATATAAAAAAACAAATAACTATATCTGTGAAGTCAGTTCGTTGAATGTCAGAAATGTATCATTATTTATACAATGATAAAAGCTAGGCAGTTCTTTTTATTGTTGACTAAATGAAGATTAAAAATCCTTTTAGTAGACCTCGATTACTTTCTAACCTTTATTATGTGATTTAAAATCCCCCGTGGCTCATTCACTATGACACTGTAACCACAGGTTTTTGATAAAATTACGATTGTTTTTCAACTTTAGTGTAGATTTTTTAAGTTATAAATAGTTAAAATATTTCATTAAAAAAAAATATGACAATAAAATATAGTTTTATATTCAAATAATTACGATTATTCAAGTTTTATTACATATATATATATATATACAACTTAAGTATATTATATTTTTACATTTTTTCAATAAATTAGTTTAGACGTTTAATTTGCATTGGTAAATAATTTTTCAAGCAATAAGAGTGTATCAAATGTTTAACTGAATCGATTAGTTACGAAACTGAACGTATAAATATATAATATTTCGGATTTTGTTATTTTCATAGAAATTCATCAACGATTTCTGAGACAATTCAACAAATTGTACATAAAACTCCAAAAAGTGGACGATAAGATTTATTTTACTTCTATATTAAAACATTTGGTTGTTTTCTAGTATATTATATAGTACGTAAATAAATTGGTTGAAATACATGGTAAAAAGTGCAAAATGTTGTCGACAGAGATAAGAAAAGAAACCGTTATTAGCTTGAAAATTATTCCACAAAAATAATACCTATAGCTATTAAACTTTCCGTATGGAGTGTGCACGACGGAATTATTATTCCCTAGGTAAAAAGAAGTTTAACGAGGTACAAAAGCAGTTGCAGTGGAGCAGTAAATGTTGGCTTACGCTAATCCGAGCTCGTAAATGTTCGATACTTGTCGTGTGTGCCCAGGGACCACGTGATGTAATACACTGATATTTTTATTTTATTTGAAAATATTTATTGTGTTCAGTGGGTGTTCGTATGAGTTCATTGTGCTTTCACTAAGAAATAAACAAATAGACCACGACGTGTATAAAAATCAATTCGTCAATTTAATTTATCTCGTTTATTTAGTAAATTAAAAAATATAAATATTTAAATCAAGATTAATAACAGTTTTTTTATTCCACCAAATTTTATATTTTATAACAAAATGTATAACGTGAAATTTTTTTTTTTTATTACAAAAGTTTCTTATAAATCGGACTACTTTCATAGACGTTATTTTAATGAGGTTATTTTTTCATTTATACGATATATTGGAAAATAGTTTGTTTTTTCGATGAGAAAACATCCTTATACATTTGAAAATAATATATTAGCTATATAAACCTAAAAAGATTCGGTTTGTAAATAATAATACTTTCTCCTCTCGACTTTGCTCTTCTTGTAAATTCCACCTCCTTTGTTATCCTTAATGCTAAACTTCTTATATTTGTCGATGACACGAAATTGTATCTTCGTATAAACTCCATTTCTGACTGTCAACTCATCTAGCAAGATCTAAATAACTTAGCTGCCTGGGGTGAGTCCATCGGTCTCTCCCTGAACATCCCTAAATGTTCAGTCTTTTCCTTATATCGCTCACGCTCCCAAATAACTTTTCCTTATCTTATTAAAAATATTCCTATTAAATCATCTGACTCTATCCGTTATCTTGGCTTCACACTCACCCATGACCTTTCCCCAATTAAACATATTGAAGAGATTTGTTGCAGGTCATTAAAGGTTCTTGACTTCATCCTTCGTTCCTCTTCTGAGTTCAATCTATTATCGTTTCTCAATGTGACCTTTGACATGCATGTAATCTGTCCTTTTTCACCAATCTCCTTTTTCCAAAAATTGATTCTCCTAGTCTCTTATCCCTTATTAATTTCAGAATCCCTGCCCGTACCACTCGCTTCTCTGTTTTTATACTCACCACTCTTCTTCCAATTTCTTTCAAAATTCTCCTTTAGTCCGTCTTAAATAGTGGTCCCTCCTTTTGTCTATAATAAAATGTTTTATATTCTCTTTATATTCAAACCATTATTAATTGCATATTTTCTTATTTTGTACATTATATTATACTTGTTTTTTGGGCTTGTCCCGTATCTATTAATAAAATAAAATAAAGAACCTATACAATTTTCAATATAGCTTACGGCCTGATGTTAATTATTAATATTATAAATTATTATATACCTATATTATGGTATAATTTTCAAGTGTAATGGACTAATCAATTGTAAAAAAGCACATACCGGACGAAAGGACTATACAGTCTACAGGCTATACAGTATAAAACGATATTATCTTAGTTCACTCCCTTTTATATACATTTATTTTAAATTTGAAAACGATGATAAATTACTGTTACATTCGATAAACAATTTTAAGTTCCCTGATAATTAATGGCAAATGTCAATTGATATTTTATAATATAAATCAATTATAAGAAAATAATTAACAATAGTGTTATATCTGTTAAATATAAAACGAAATTATATTTACCATTCTGGTACAACATTTTTAGTATTTATAGTAATATGAAATTTTACCTATAAAGCAATATTTATGGTGTTCTAAAATATAAGTAAATACGATTCTTCGTACAATAGAAAGAAGGTAGAACCAGAAAGAATTTAATGAGTTATTCTTTATATAGATTTGCTTTTTAAAACGTTCATCGACCCTTTCGGAAGTATTCAAATCCCTTCTCTAGTTGAAGTATGGAATACAAATTTCGCATTACAATTTCAAAGACAAAAATCGTCTGTGTGTTTAATCATACAAGTTAGGCGCGTCGTTGAGCCTCTCAATAGCAGTCGAGAATATTCTGTTCATTTTTTATGGTAAATATAACTAAATTCTGTGAATATAAAATACATTATTTGCTGTATTTTGATTCCCGTAGGAGTAATAATTTATATAAAAAAAGCAAAGAGTGCACATACTGTAAATTTAAAAACATGTTTATTATGTTTATTCAAATAAATTATTATTTTTATATAGCGATTATATGCTAATTTCAAAACCATAATTATTCGGTGAAAATGTTTTTGACGAAAGTCAATAATTATATTATTTCAGTTGTTATAGTTTGTAAAAAAAAAAAAAATTAAACACAATACGCAAAACAAATAGAGTATACATATTTTTACATATTTTTAAACATTTTGAAATTGCATTATAAATAAATTTAAATAATAATGAGATAAATTTATAAATTAAAAGTCAATTAGTCGTTTTGATAAAAATTTGCTATCAAATAATTTGTGAAAAAAAAAAATGTTTTAATAACTTGAAGATAAAATAATGTACTTACATGTAAAAATAACATCTAAGTATGTATGAAATTACGGCGATTATAATATTGTAATAAGACGCCATGTTAATTTGATTACACTTAATGCTTTGTAATTTTATGAATAAAGCTTTGATAATTTAAATGTAAATATTATAATGAACGTAGCTATATTTTCTAAACAAAACTAATACCATTAAAAAGAAAATTTCAATACTAAGATAAAACCGTTTTTAAGTAGACTTGTACAATTTTGGTCTTAGGGAACATAAATTACATTATAATAATAATATTGTAATATAATGAAGTCGGTTAAAACGGTTGTATTATTTAATTGATTTAGACCTAAAAACATGACAAAATTAAGGCTACAGAGAATTTTCAAATACGAAAATATATTAAGATTCTGTAGGTTCTTTACTAGAGAATGTTGGAAACAAAATTTTTATATTTTGCCTAAACTATTAAAAAAAAAACGATTTAATTTTTGGAAATTTACTGATTGGCAAACTTTTGTTAAGTATATGAAAAATTTATTCCCTATATTCACTAGTAAAGAACTTACAGAGTTTAAATATATTTTCAGAATTAAAATTGGAACATTGTAAGTACCTTAATTTTGTCTTTTCAATAATTAATTTATTATTAGGCAACAATAAAAATATTACCGAAATAGTCCCCTACTATTTTAAAATGCATTTAAATATTTTTCAATCGCAAAAAATAGATGGATGGACACAACGGGAATATAAGGTGTTCTAAACTTATGTTTAGAAACCAGAAAGT
This sequence comes from Pemphigus obesinymphae, assembly GCA_025469235.1. NCBI lineage: Eukaryota > Metazoa > Arthropoda > Insecta > Hemiptera > Aphididae > Pemphigus > Pemphigus obesinymphae. Next base: position 62,490 of record JAIPRL010000902.1, read on the forward strand.
ACTATTTCAATAATGTGTTATTTAGAATTTTTTTGTTCTAAGCCTGCATGCTTATTATATACTTTGCTATGACCAATAAAAAATTCAAAAATAAATAGTTTTTCGTTTTTAAAATCATTAACTTTTTAACGAAAGTTTCAGACACGTATCCAAGAAAGCAAAAAGCCAAATAGTTTATACGAAATTATTTATAGAGTTATAGATACCCACTATTCTACATAGGTAGATGTAATACAATTATTTTGTAAATTGTTTGTTTATATTTTATTTATTATGTTATTAAATTATCATAACAAAATTATGTATATTAATAATTATAATAGATACAATATTTCGTTTTAAATGTCTATTTTGTAGTAGTAATAAACGTTGTATTTTAACTAGTATACATTTTAGGGCTCCATGATTTATAAATATATACTATTTATAATTTATAATCTATAATTTATTATAAATTACATTTATAATAATTTATAAATGTATAAATAAGCGAATATTAAGAATTATATATTTAGAAAAATATAGTATAAGTATGAGATGCTTAATTCGAGCAATGTGTCCGTTATTAAGTTTTTTTTTTTGGTAATAATTTTGATTCATGATAGCTGGTACTCGAGTACAGTATTTAGCACATTTTAAGAGTTTTAAAAGTTTTTGTTACCAACACAACAATTTATCATCTACAAATGTTAAGAAGTACCAAAAGACTTAAACTTGTCCGTAATTCACAAATATAAGAGTTATAATGAGTTATAAGGAGATGTTTAAAAGATACAGTACGTTTTATTCTCCTAAAAAAATATACATAAAATAATAATGTATTAACAATGAGATTTCGTATATAATAATAATCAAATAAATTTTATTTGGATTTAAAGTTATTCATATTAGAATTTCTAAAATACGTAAAAGTATTACATTTTCACGCATACATTATGTATAATTGTATAAAATAAATATAAATTCAAATTTTAATTGAACTAAAAGTCAAGGTAGGTACATTATATAATAATTTATACATCCCAAGTTATAATATTGCATTCTAGAATGTCAATTAATATTGAATTTGGACTATATAATTTGTATATGACCACAAATGTGTTGTTCTGTTGTAGATTGTATTGTATAGTATATTTAGATTAATTATACTATTCCTAAATTACCTAGATACTTAGTGCTCACGAGTTACAATAACAATAATCATTCAATAATTATAGGCATGTGTACAGATCTGTCGTTGCAAATATTTTTTATTATATTAATTTTTTTATAATATTTTTTATTTTTATCTTAGTTTATTTTTCTCTTAACTATAGCATCTTGTAAAACCATTTCTATTAATTTATGGGTAACATAAAAAGGTACGTTCATTATTTTATATTATTTTATAATTTAATTTTCATTAAATACATTTCATAATTATTAAAAGTCAATGATTTTACATTTTATACCAAGTAAAAAATGAATTATTTTTACAAAGATGATTTTTTTTACATTTATATGTATTATGTATATATATATATATATATAACTGTATCAATTTTTTCAAGTACAAGAAGTGGAGAAATATAGTTGTTATAGGTTAAATTTTTTACGGTAAGTTTTATCTAGTCGGTACTTTAAATACGTGACTTTTTTTATTTTGCCAGTAATTCTCCAAAATTTACGTTCTTAAAAACAGAGCAACTACCCCATATACCCATAACAAATATATTGTTATTAAAATCATAAATCTTTATGTAGGCACCTACAAAATTAATATATACATAATGCATATTATGTACTATAAGGTATATTGTATAAGTACATATATGTATAATATATATTTAGCTATATTATTATTATTATTTACGTATACGTTTTTGATTAGTACCTATTCTTTTGAGAGTTCACAGTTATATTAGAATTTCGAGGTAAAAAGCTTTCTGATAGAAAATGTATATACTAGTAGTGTAGTTGGTACTTTAAAGAGGGCATTTTTTTTTCATTTTCCAAGTATAGTTATCTTAAATCATTTAAGATAACATTCAAGATCGCGTTTAAGGTCGTTTATATGTTCATGTTAAATTTAAAGGAAAACTGCTGAAAATATCGTTCTAAATCGGAAACTAATATTATTTCGAACTTCGCTCGAAATTGTTTTTCGAATGTAATGATTTATCTTTGATTTCAAATCTAAAATGAAAATAACACTACACTATATATTGGTTAGAGGACCGAAGGAAATGTCTATCGCCCGTATATCGATTTTCGATGGCTTTTTTTTTTAATATTTAAAAAAAAACAAAAAAAAAAAACCGTTCTAAACACCTCGGAAACTCGAATTAAAAGCCAACCGTGGTCGGGGTTGTATTAGTAACGTTTTGGACTACGACCGGGTACACGTGTCGTCATTGATGCCAAGCCTCGGCACAGATATGTTTCGCGTGATGTGCACGTACGATGACGCGTACTAACTATTATTGTTACTTGGGCCTAGTCCAATGCCGTGTTCAGATTTCCTAGCCACTTCGACATCTCAGATGACAATAGAGGTAGCGGATACCGCGAGGACGTTCGTTCAATAAGCCCTATAGATGCAATTGGCGTTCGGCATGCTAGGGGTGGTCCTAATGGGTATATTTGGCACCGATCGATAACAAATTAAAACATCGGGCTGATTGATTTTTCACCCCTCCTCCATGTACAGTCTGTCGTCGAGTGACGAACGATCAGCTGTGTAGAAAATTCGGTAATTTAGCGTGCTTCCACCGGTTCCAGTGCATATACGTGTGCCGTTCGTTCGGACAGACACACACATATATCGAACCCTATTAATTGCACGTAGCCGGAGAAATACAAATTAGTCAGTGACGATCTCGTATCTCGTTTGGATTGTATTAAATTTCACAGTTTCACCTGTGTGTGTGTGTGTGTGTGTGTGTGAGGGTGGGGGGTTGAATAGACTTTCCTCCATGCATTATTACAAGTGGGTATATATACCGTGATTGAGTGCGTGCTGAGAGTACATACTTGATCGATTTTCAAAATTAGGTTTATACAAGTGTGGCGAATAAGTAACTGTACGGTTTGTTTTATAAAAAGAAAAAGTAGTAAAATCCCGTATAAAACTGAAAAATCTTAGAAGTACCTATATAAAACAATTTTAAAACTATACTCTGTTTACTTTAAAAAGGTACTAGCACATAAACCAAAACCCGCTATAACGCCTATGCCAGTAAATATAAACGTAACTTGCGATTTTTTTATGCGGTAAAAGTAATTTTTTAACCCCCCCCCCCACCACCCAAAAACAAATTCTGACTATACACAACATTACTCATTTATTAGCATAATATATATCAGAAAATCTTTAAATTCTGTACTAATATCAAATGTTTGTATTGTAGTATACTGTATAGTAAATATATAAATAAATAATTTTCAAATTAGGATGTAGGTATGCAAAATAAGCAACTTAAAAGACTGCATACATTTTAGAAAAAAAATACTCAATACAAATAAATATAATTTTCAATTTATAATAGTTACAAAATATATTAGTCAATTACAAATTTTGAGCGGAGAGGGAATTTCTCGCACGTCTTACAATAATGTAGATGACATTTAAAGGATATATAAGCGTAAATGAAAATTTTACCTACCCAAAACTATTGTTATAATAAACAGGAAAAAATGAATCCCAAAGACTTAAAATTTTTCCCAAATATTTACTGTAACATTATATTGACGTGATAAAATTAAATTTTTTTTTACTAATTTCTGGAAGGTACTTAATTTACAAAAAAATTAAAAAAAAAAAAAAAGGAAAACTACCGAAAATAATGGAAAGTTATTAGATATAAATCAGAAAATACTATCAACTTCGTTCAGAATTGTTTTTTGAATTAAATATTTCAAACAACAGTCCTAACAGATTTATTGCTAAAAACCACAACTAATGTACTTGTACAAAATGACAATAATTTAAAATATTATTTCCAAAATATCAAGGGGGCATAGTCTTTTTAAATTTTACCAGAGGGGGCAGCCGGCTCCTCTTGCTCTCCCAGTTTACGCCTATGTCAGTAAAAACAAATAGTTAACAATGAATAATAATTATTAGTTTTATCATAGTTTCAAAGTATTTGAAACTACATAATTATACTGAGATACTTCAATGTAGCCACCTACTGATGTGTGTACATGTATTGCCTATCATTTACGCCGTCCAATACCATTATTTTGTATTTATTTGCGAAATACCTGAAGCTAAAGAGGAATGATTCTCTCCTTAATAAAATAAGAAATATATTTTGTTCTTTTATATTTTTTCAATAAATTTTCATTGTGTTGTAGAATGTAATATTTTAAACCGTGGACAATTTTATTTATTTAAAAATGATAATAATGACTTTTAAGGTTAAGCATTTTATTCGTTCCTAAAAGTCATTTTTTTCTTTTAACAAGGAATAATTCATTTTATGGGCGTTTCCTGTGACTTTGTCGTCTAGATTTTGGGCGAACACTGATAAATTATTAGGATTGATGCCATATCAAAGCTATACATAAATTTTCACAACATAACGTTGGCTCATGTAAAAGAGAATGTGTTTAGAATGATAATATATATTTATATACATATATATAAAAGTTTAATAAAATAAATCATATGCGCAAGTTTCTTCAGAATATACTTATATTAATAATAATAGCTATAATGTATTTTTTCAAAAATAATAATCAAATAATTAACCATAAGTACGATATTATATTATATTCTTTATAATCTGTATATTATATATTATCTTCAATAACTCGAAATGTTTACAATAGTGTTGTAATAACTAGCTATTATAATAATCATAATATTCATGTATAAATTAATAATTACTAAAATAATAAGTATCATTATTAAATCCAATTTTTATTATATATCTATTAAACATTTTAAATAATACATTTATAAGTATCAACACAATAAAAACAAATTTTTAGGTAATCATAATACGTAAAATAATAATTATTTCAGTTGAAACTACTCTGGAAATAGATTTTGACTGTAGTAATTTTCTTTAGATAATTCTTAGGAATTCAAAGTCATTAATACTTAATTGTACACAATTATATCAATGAAAATATTCAAAAAATGATTAGTTATTTATTATTCGAACAGTTTTAACCGATCTGGACACTTAAGGTTACGTTTAAAGTTTTCCTTTTTTTTTTTAAACGGTCTAACTTCATTGATAAGTAATATTTTACAATAAGGATATGTCATTTTCTAGAAAATATTCTCCTTTTTAAAATTGGTAATAAGTATTTTAAATCTAATTTTAACGTAGACACCACATTTATTGTTTTGCAGACAGAGATAGCAAATCCGGGTGCAACGTCCTTAATATTCTTTTAAAATGCCAGATATATGTTATATTATGTCCTCAAAAATGCAAAATGTTCTATTAATATTCTCTAAAAAAAAAAATAATAAATAAATAATAATTAAGTTTAAATATTTACATTATGAACAAATTTTCAACCTTTCTCTTTTTGCATATCTCATTTAGACACCGAATAAGTAGTAAATATTGGAATAATATTATAATAATACCTAAATAAGCAATAAACCGTTTATTAGATGTAAATACATTAAAAAATGAAAAATTGTTAAATGTACCTTATTAGTTATTAAGTGTTTTTCTACTTATAATATTCTAATTATTTAAAATTTAGAATTATATTCTAGTTATTCTAATTATATATATACATATTACATATTTTATGTTATATTATATAGGTATTATATTTTATATATACATTGAAACAAACAATTTTTATTTTAGAATTTTTAAAATTGTAATCTGTAGCACATAGATATAGAGGAACATAAAAATAATAATAAAATTATTTTCTTCGAAAAAATATTAACAAAAATTTGAATATTGTGTTATATTCTCAAATAATCTCTTATACATAGGTATTGAATATTCACTCTAAACCCTAAAATAATATGTTTTATTAGGCAAAATGAATTTTTTTTCTTTGAATTGTATGTTTTATGAACCATTAAGATATTTTACCTTTATTTAACTGCATAGATTAGAATCAAAAAAGAAAAATGACGAAAATCCGACCTCTAGTGATAAGTATATGCACACGCATAAATCATGTACGAGATTTCGTGCGTGAAAAACAAATTTAACCGTAAACATTAGCAAACGGATTTTTTTGTTGTCGTTGCGACAATGTCATCGCTAACAGTATGTTGACAATACAACCGAAAATTTAAATTATTATTATTGTTATTATTTTCATATTCTTGTCGACATTAAATAAACCGCAACGCATAACTGAATTTCTGTGTATTACGCGGTCTTCCTTTCTTCTTTTTTTTTTTTTCTGGAAAATCTTGTAGGCGATGCTTTTCTAACTACGAATGATCTTACTAAATTACTAGATTATTAACGTCTTTTGAATTTTTTTGATTCTTCAGGGTATTTTCTGATATTTTTAGTTAATTGTTTTGGTAATTTTAAGTCATTTTTGTACATTTTAGTACAATTGAAAGAATAATCACACAATTTTAATATACATTTACTTTTTCAGTTCGTATATAAAAAACTAATACTATAAAAATTATTTATAAACATTTACCCCTATCGCAAACTAATCGAAATAATTGATTTTTATATGTTATTTTTCAACAGTTTTTAGACTTTTAAAATCATAAATGCATTTTTATATGAGCATATTTTTTATATTTTGTAACCTCGTGGTGACTTACGGTCGAAACTCGTTGTTACTTATAAACCCTTTTTGAATACTCTAGGCACATTTTTTTTTTATTTATTATTTTTTATATTTTTTCAGGTTTTTAGGTTATAAAATTTATAAAAAATACTATAATAATTTGAACCTACAAATGCGATATATTATCAATCCTTCTACGTTGTGCCATCAACACGACTGATACAAAAAATCATGAGTTTCATTATTAATTACATTGTATTTAATAATAAAATATTTTATCTGTGCTCGACATTTTACGAATATATTTTGCGGGTCCGTCGATGTCCAATTAATTTTCTCTGTGCATTGATATGACGTTTAAATGGAACAATACCCAGTTTTAACAATATTATAGATAATATTTTGATTGAGTTAGGTATGACATTTCGAAATCCATGTACGTTTAATTTCGATATTTTGTCCGCGTTCACTGAAGTATAATACATTTAATATTTAGGTACCCACCTAATAAGAACTGAGAATATAACTGGATTTAGTATCACAGGCATTTTTCTACTTCATAACACAACATTTTTTTTTTTAATTATGCCGAAAAAATCTACTGGAAAAATGGAAAAATTACATTATTAAAGTACAAATTCATTTTACATTAGTAAGCACCTTGCCCAAAAATTCCTACTCATTTTCTACCAACCCGAAAAATGCAAGTATTTATATAAATATACAAAAAAAGAAACAATATCATAGTAAAATCATACATTGCTCACTTGTCGTTAAGTATAGAATCTAAAATTTACATATATGATATAATATGAATATTTTAAAAAGAAAATTAGTTAAAACATTCGTTACATAATATATAGTTTGTATACTTATAAAATGAATACGTCTAAATTTAAATGGTTTTTTTTTTGATCTTGTACAACATTTTTTATCTTTAAAATCCAGTCTCGAATCCTGATGTTTTAAATTCAAATTTAAAGATGCACAACTATAGGATAGACTATAAGTGTATGTATGTATATATTGTATTTATTAAATATTTTCAACATATTTTATTTTATGATTTTTTCTTTATAAACTGAAATAAAAATACAAATGTTAAATTTGAAAATACGGCAGTAAACACAGTTACAGTTTTTCTCCAATAATACAATTCCCCGACATAGATTATTATTTTACTGCGAATGTTTTTTAAAAACATTTACGATTGTATTTTAATAGTAGTAAAATTATAATAAAATATAACATTATAGTATAACATAAAAAGAAAAATAATTTTAAACGACATAAAGTAAATAAAATTGTTTCAAATTAAAAAAACATAAAATAATATATACCTACTGTTATTTTTTATTTTTAAAGAACTCAATTTAGATTTTTAAGTTCCACGTGCCTCATTAAAATAGGTAAATATTTACAGACGATATAAAAAATTATAATCGGATATGTTATTTTATAAAAGCACATTTGAAAAAGGTCCAATAATGACAGAAATTATTTTTCTCTAGGTACTTAAAATTTAATCAAATAATAGAATAATAGGAAAATAAAAATATAAAGGAACATAATATATGTTCAAATTATCATAAAAATAAGTACTTTCAAAATGTGATTATCATACTGTCGGTACGAATTTTAATTAATTTTTTAATGAAACAAATTATTTGTAAATGTACTTATTATTTTAGAAAAATGTCGTTTAATTCTATATTATACATTATACACCTAACTATAAGAATTTATTTTAATTGAGTTTACTATATACTATATACTATATACTTAATAAAAATAATGATATTACAATTTATAAGTATAAAATCATTTTAAATTTCAAATTATTTGACCTATATTTATGAATACATTTATATTAAAAAGTATGTATAATTTTTACAATAGTAATATATATTATTATCAATAAATGTTATTTTTTTTAAACACTTATTTAAATATTTAAAAATTACCTTTAAAAATAACTTTACCTTAATTCTTAATACTCGTGTTACTAATCTAAATCATATTATTAAAATGATTTACTATTAAATATACTTTTTTAAAACATTTTTAAATAATTTATTGCCGCATCATATTTTGTTTTCCGAAACATAATTATATATATATAAATATATTTTTTTAGAGGAATGTAATTTGTAGTTTGTAATTGTTTATTTTTATAATATAGATTAAAAAAAAGCTATAATAATAATAATAATAATAATAATAATAATGATAACAATACTGTATCATCGTTCTGGTTGAAATGATTTATAGGCATTTGAGAATCGAGGTTATAAGTTTTTTCTTGGTTATATTTGAGGTGGTTTTCTTCAGTTAATAGGATATCCTGTGGTTAAACCGGAGATGATATAAATTTTTACGTCAAATGATTTTTATGGAATTTAACGTTCTCCGAGTTTGTTCAATCGTTATTGATTATATATGTTTTGTAGTAATATGGACAAATGCCATTTATCCGAAATATTGGTTTTCTAAAAAAGTACAAAGAGAGTAAATGTTATACTTGGGTCATTGATAACCGTAACTAGGAAAACTCAAAAATGTCCGAAACAATTTCATAAAACATAGACAATAATGTTATTAGCTACTGAATTATTACACAAAGTATCATAGTTAATTATAGTATATAAACTATAAGATAATTATATTTTTATTTATCCATTTCGAAAATTTATGTAGGTATTAAAATACACCAGTTTTGCTTTATAAAACGTTAAATTATTGTTTAGAATAATTGAAAAGTGCGTTCAAATTAACGTAATATTTTAACAGAAACAATAACTTCTAATTATATGTGAAATGTAATTCCTTTATTTAATGTTTTAATGTTATATATATATATATATATATATATATTAATGTAGAACAAAGAACTAATGCATTGATATATGTACAGAGTGATTTAGAGATATGTTGATAGATTTATAACTAGAAAATTACATTACCAAAATGAAATGGCAATAATTGACCTGGTGCAAATGAATATAAATTGTCGTGTATCCCATTACCGAAATGATAAAAATAATTTATTCAAATAATCGATAGTTTTTTTTTTTTTGTTAAGAATAAATTTACATAAATACATTCACAGTTTACATAAAATAACTTAATAATGTTTTATATTTAACTTGTCGCTCGATTATGTGAATATTTTTAAAACGAATGCATTATAAAATTATGAGATCAGTAATATATGATATTGCATAATTTGCTTTTTTTCGTATTATGATGATTCTGCCTTTTTGGCTGTGGAATAAATATTCAGACAAAAGTTAAAACTACAAAAATAATAACCAATAGTTGGTAATCATTTATTTTACACTTCTTTTTTATGCTTATAAAATCTATTTAAAATATACAAATAATAATTTTTTATACGTATTACGTACCTATATTAATTATTAATACGTTTTAAATTTTATATTGCAGGATATCTAATTGAATAACGAATTTGAAGTTCAATATGTTATATTGTATATAGCGTACACCATATCGTTGTGATGTATATCATAATAATTATAGTTATTAATAACAGCATAATGATTTTACATAGGTATTTATGATAGAACCAAGTATAACATTTTTAATGTTTGGATTATTGTAATGAATGATCAGTTATTATAAAGATTAGCTGAAAAAGTTTAGGAGGCTTATTGATTTCGTTTACAATCTTTCACATTGCATTTAAAAAAATATATTTAAATTTTAAAGTAAAAATAAATCATTGCATTCCAAAAACGAGTTTGGTATAATATTATTTTATGATTTATAATAATTCTTCATTATTTTCTGTAATTTTTTTTACGTATTAAAACATTTCTGGAAATTTTTCAAAATGATCTCATAAACGTACTAATTAATTTATATAATATTGTATAAGACAGTCCATTACTTGAAAACTTCTACTCAATTTAATACCAAGAAATGTATAAATATACATAAAAAAAATAGGAGTAAAAGAGATTTGAAAACGTTATCACATTAATAATATTAAGCTAATATATATTTGTTAAAAATCTCATATTTTTTAAAGTCTCACATTATATAAATTCCTTCTCGATTCTTCCCAAAAATTATCTGAACACATAATTGTGTATTATAATTGATTATATATCAAGATATTGGTTGATATCAATATAATTAGGAATCCTAGATTCTATTAAAAAAAATATGGAAAATTTTTATTGAACTTTTAATAAATAAACATAAACATTATATTATAATATTACATTATAAATATACATTATATTATTACATCATTATAAACATATAATGATGTAATAATACAATGAAAAATATAAACATATAATAAACACATAGGTACAATTATAACATTTAACTAAAAGTATTTTTTTGGTGTCTTTTTATATAGAATTATAAAATCACAATATTATATAAACTTTGGTCAAATACAGATTATGATAGCTAACCAATCGTTGGTTATAATTAATTTTTTTTCTTTAATTTTTATCTATAATTTTTTTACAGTTTTCCAGTTTTTTCCTCAAATATTGTATTTGCATTTCAACGTTCTCAATGAATAAGAACATGAGTAAAATTTAATTTTTTTTCTTGTAAATCTGACAGCATTATATTCTTTATTTCCAAAAAGATTTTACAAAGGAGGTTGTAAATCAAATAAAATATAAAATTTTAATATTTGGACTAAAACTATGTTTGATTTTCTAACTTCAACATATTTTGTGAAGAGACATATGTATGAGATATATTCTTCTTCGTTATTATTATAAAACTATTGGGGGAATTTAGAAATGACTGTTAAAGTACCAATTAAATGAGATTTGGTATTAGAAAATCCAGTACCTAAAATTATGTATTATGGCCTGAAAATTGAAAATACCTTTAGTACTATGTCATTATATGGAGCAAAATAAGATTTTAAGTTTATAATGAGAGATACTTATTTGTATCTTCTTCTTTTTCTTGTTAAAAATCGAATAAAGATATAGTTAATAACGTATTTTGAAATATATCTTTGAATTAATAAGGACATTTGAATAATAAGGGTTATACGGAAAATACGGCATACATACAAATACATGATAAAACTCAGGGCTTAAAACCACTTCCGAAAAAAGCGGTAACCGTCTCCGGTTCGATCCGAAAAATGTTAAGAACCGGTAACCGGTATTAAGTGGTTTTTTAAATACATATATATCGATAAAACGGTTCTTTGAATATTTAAAAAACAAGTGGTTACTGCTTCTCGGTTAAAAACCGCTTTCTAATTTTCAAGGTAACCGCTTTCTAATTTTTAGGATAACCGCATCTTGATTTAAAACCACTTCCTACTTCTCATTACCAGTTACTGGTTTTAAGCAGCTTCTAACTTTTTAAAACAGTTAATTACAATTTAAATAGGCTTTTATTAAATTTATTTAGAAAATAAACACTATAATAACACAATATAACACAACATAACACAATATAACACAATTTTAGAGAATTCATAATAATTATAAAATAACGGTCGTAAACAATGATTTTTTTCACAATTGTGCTCACATATAGACCTAATATAATAATATTAATAATGACCATGCTTTTAACAATCGCCAATAAGTCGATCAGCTGGTTAATTTATATATTTCACGTTTAATGCATAAAATAGCATAATATGACAATTGTAGAAAAAAATAACAATAAATAATATTAACGACTATTTTTAAATTGTTTGTTACTTAATTTTATTACACCAGCTATAAACATTATCATTAGTGATGACTGACAACCTAAAAGCATATATATATATCTATAGGTATTATATTATATGTATATATTATATGAATATGTACCTACTATTAAAATGTAATAATTAATTGTTATTTATAATATAATAATAGGTATAAGGTATTATAAACTAAAGGTTAAATTGTTATAAATAAAAATATTAAATAAAATTGATGAAGGCATGATAAACAAAACAAATAATATTTATAATATAATCATATATAAATAATGATTTTTTTTGCACCTTTAGAAAAGGATTAGCGGTCTTTTTTTTTGTCGCTTTCAACATACGTTATTGGTTCTGTCAGAATTACCAGTAATGGCATAAAATGATTACCGGTAAATTTAAAACCACAAAATATAATTTTCGGTTACTGGTTACCGATGATCGCTTCTTAGATTAAAGAATAAAAACCAGGAAGCAGTTTTCAGTTTTCAAAAAAGGGTTTTTAACCGGTTTTTTGGAAAAGCCGGTTACCGGTTTTAAGCTCCGGATAAAAGTAATATTTTTAACATTTTTTTGGGTATTCGATATAATGTGCATTTGTATTTTGTTATATCTATCTTATACCTATTGATATTATATTATTTATAATGCACTTGTCATTTATATACAGATTTTAATCATTGATTCTGTGGCTATATATGTATATGACATAATTAGCCAAATTCAAATAGCCGAAATATCTTTAATAACATTTTCTACATTTTTTTTTTTAATTTAGCGCAAATAACAGATTGTTTAAAAAGAGTGATGCAATTAAAATTTTGAACTGGTTGATAAAGTATATTTTAGTAAAAAAATATAATTCACTATATCAAAATTTGAAATAATTACGTAACATTTAAAAGTAACTTGAAACGACAAGTTTTCACTTCAGGATTAGATAGTTAATAATTTATTTATTTACGTATATATAGTTGAACATTGAAGTAGGTACGACCACTTGGATAATACATTTTTTCCAGCCATTTTAACAGAATTGTATATTGTTTGGCTTTTTGCTTACAGATAACTGTGCATGTACTTTACATTTAAATACGACGAAATATAATGATATTATAATTTAGAATATTGTGAATTATTATGATTTATAATAATATTATTAATATTAAATAATATCCAAATTTACTCACATCGGTCTAATTAATCGTGATCTTGATTAGGTAATAAAATATATTATTTAAAAAAATACTTAACGAAATCTTAGCAAAAAGAAAAGAATAGAAAAAAAAAAAAAAAAAAAAACGATTGTTGTCTACAGAACGGACAGAGTCGTAATGAAAATATATTGACTGGTGTAGGTTCCATTAAAAAAGCAAACACGGTTTACGTAATGCGCATGTGCGGGACTGCATAACACACTGCTATTGGCTTTCATTTCACGTAAGGCGCATGGAGGGGACTCTCACGGTACCGCCAGAACCAATAATAAACGCGTTTTATCGCCGCGGGAGAAATTCATGTCATTCGGTGCCAAAGTCGGGCACGAACTTTAAATTATATAAAAGTTTAAACACCCTTGAACTTATTTCTAAACACAAAATACCTATTAAAAAAATAACTTTTCATACAAATAGTTTGGTTAAAAGTTTTTTGAATATTACATTCACTATTCTGCTGTTAGCACGCGGAGGTGTTTTTATAAGCTAACAACCCGTGCGCTAACATTCCGCAAAAAATGCCATAGTTCGAACAGTTTAAATTGTAAGTATACAAGTTAAAATTATAATTGAAAACCAGACTATTTGTAAAAGACGTAAATAATGTCATTTTGTATTCTATTCATAAAATTAATTTGTGTTTTATTTTTGTTTTATAAAATAATTGCAAGTTGTACCTATTCCTTTAAGTACAATATATACGAATAAACTATTATACGAAACTTATGAAAATCATTATTTTAACAAAAAGTTCGCACTATTCAAAATACCACGCAAAAGAAAATTAAAGGATAAAATAAAAATTTAAATAAATGTGTAAACAATTTTTTTGTAGAACTTTATGTACTTTTGTACTTATATTTCTTTCTCTATATTTTTTTTCCAAAAATAATATTAATATAATATTAAAATGATTTTTAAAAAAAATGTAATTAGTGATGATTAATGAGCATCTATTATATTCAGTGGTTTATTAAAGAAAGTCAAAAATTTAATAAAACTAATATATTTAAAAGATTTTATAATATATATATATATATAATAATTAAAACACATGTGAAAGGCGATTACAAATATCCATATCGTAGGTCATATAATTATCATACTACATCGAAATATCGAAATGTTCATTATTTTAAACCAATGTTATGATTAATATTTATATTATTTAATCAATTTTGTTTTAATCTAATTTATGTTTTTTTATCAAAATGTTCGGGGCCTTAGAACTAGCTATCGGTTATTAAATAATCACTTCTTCTATTTACCTCCTATGATGTGATTATTGTCACAGAAACCTGGCTCTCCCCTGAGATCTTTAATTCTGAGTTAGGTCTAGATGACTTTCAAATAATCCGAAAAGATAGAAATTCATATAACAGTCCTTTCTCTCGCGCCGGTGGAGTCCTCATTGCTGTTCAATCTTTATTTAAAACAACTATAGTAAAACTAAATGTCAATAATGTCGAACAAGTATTTGTTCTAATACAATTAAACATCGCTAGCTGGCTTATAGGTGTTTTTTATCTGCCATTTAATACCCCATTTCCAGTTTTTGGATCATTCACTTCCTCTGTAGATCATATTATATCTTCCATTAACCCAAGTTCAATTCTGTTATGTGGAGACTTCAAAATATCCTTTGGTCTCAAGATCACTTAGGTCTCATTGCCTCTGGTAATATATCTGCTTCCTCCTCCCATTTTGTTGATTCTTTTTCTTATCTAAACTTTTTAAATTTAATAAATTACATAATCCTTATGGTAGCCTATTGGATTTTAATTTCTCTAATTCTAGTCATCCGTCTGTTAATATTGCTCCTTCACTAATTGTCAGTCTTGATTCCTATCATCCTCTTTTATTTATTCAATATCCATTCCATAATTATATTTATTCTTAAATTTCTCATTCCTAAAATTACTTTAAATCAGGTGACTATAATTCAGTGTCTAATTTCCCAAACTCCTTTAACTAGGTTATAGTTATTTCTAACTTTTTCACTTTATTCAATTAACGATGTTGCTACAAAATTGAACACCCTCAACATGACTATTCAATTGTGCGTGTTTCTATAAATATTCTAACTCTATCATCCAGACGCCTTGATGACCGTAATTCTATTTTTTCCATCCTAAATAGTTCCATTGATGCTCCTGACTTCTTATCGATAATTTCTTTTCATGTTCCTTCTTATAATACTAGATTTAACGTACTCTATTATATTTCTCCACACAACATCTCTTATGGGCACAATCATCCCCTTCGTATAGGATATTATGCCTCCTAGACGATGCTTAGTTCTCTGATCCTATCTATAACTGTAATTTTAACTTTATCACACTTTATAAAAATGTATTTTATGTTTATATCTTGTAAATATTATCTGTTTAGGCGTTAATAAATTTAATAATAAGTAATAATAATATTATTTAATCAATTTTGTTTTTAGGAAAAAAATTGGGGGAGATATCATTTATCGAGTGTATATATATACGCATATATTATTATAAATCTCTATATACGATTTTACATGACACAATCACTATAAATGTACCTATATATCTCCTAAAAATTCGAATTAAGCGACGAGACCTTATTATAATGAACGACGAACGTACTAAATATTATGGAAGAGACGAATTAATGTGTGGTTGACATATCACTTTCCAGAGAACAGAAAATACAAATTTCTATTGACATATGAATTTAAATTTATATTGGAAAATTAACATTACAAATATTTTGTCATGTCTTAATGCCATTATAATATCTTTAATCATTATATATCTATACGCGGTGTATTAATCAAATTAACAACATGAAATGATAAATATTATTTTTATATATTAATTGTTACAGCTCGACAAATAAAATAATAACAAAATACAATATTGAAAAAGTAAACATACAACTATATATCTACCTTGTTATGTGAAATGTGGACAGTGAGAAATATAATAGGTATATATATATATTTTTAAATAATAATTCGAATACACTGGAGTGTACGTCAAATAGTATAAAATAACATTATCTTCTTCTTGTATTACGTGGAAAATAATTAAAAGTAAACAAGTGACGTATGAAAAATATTGAATTATTTGCTGAAAACTCTTTGGAACTGTCGAACGACATCGCGTGTTGTAATTTAATATATGATGCGGATACATACGGATAAAAGGGTATTAGTGTAAAGACGAAAAACGTTTTTACACGTTAAACTGTTAAAGTGATAGGGTTTTAGCAGAAAAAAAAAAACGAAATATTTAAATATTCTACAAAATATGTAGGTAGATATAATATATCGATTAAACAAAAAAAAAAAAAAACAAAAATTACTTTTCAGAATTTCGCAGTCGCAGTCGAAAAAAACATTTTCTGTTTCACACATAAATCGTGGTTGCTAGCTATACACACACACAATTGAATACTATAATAATTTATAATGCTATAAAATTATCATCGTTGCCTATACGTAATGTTAGAGATGTTAACACTTGTGTGAAAATGTCACTATTGTCTCGAATGCGAAAAACAATCAAAACTGCATTAAAACTTACGCTCCTAAAATTCGTTTTTTAACAGATTAATTGCCGATAAATAATGTCTAGGTTTGAAAATATTCATTAGTCTTATGCGTATGTTCTTCAGTAAAACACGTGGGGTTTTTTCTTTTTTTCGCTCGCGATTATAATTTACAGTGCTACACATAAATTTAAATAAAAAACAAAATTCCCGGTCATCATTGCGTAGTACATCCTGCAGCGTAGTATGCAGCGATCAATCATTGTTTGTTCCCGGCTCACACATAAACCTAACCTTTTCGTACGATATTTCACGTTGGCGACAATAATTAATTACATCCTATCTAGTAGGCCTGAAACGAGTTAAGCGCGTCTGAGTGTAATTTCCTAAAATTTCATTTCACAAATCGTTACGTAATACACTGCCAAATGTCTGCTATTCCGCATACCCGGTCACGATAATTTGATAATTCAAGCAAATACCGAAATACTGAAAATGTTTATATTCTTTATGATCGTCCAATAAATGATTTACAATTAAAAAAACTGCACGTTCCATAAAAGTATTAAATCACCATTAAAAATGTAAAATAAATTAATATTCCATTCATCGGTTGTTGGGACTTTTTTTTTTTTTTTTAGGAGTATTCATTTTTAATGAAAATGTAATCTACTTAGATTGGTGTGTGTACCTACCCTTGTGTAAATTATTAATCCGACTGAATTAAGTTTTTATTCCTCCGATAATGTAAAAAATATATGATTAGGTTTATTTAAGTATATGTAGATACGTTCAGTAACTACAAAAAAAAAAAAAAAAAAATAAATGTAAAATAACAACATTTTGAAAGTGTGACGGCATTACTAAAAACGTTACATTATCTACATTTGAATGGATGAAATGAGTTTTAAAATAAAGTTTTATGTACAAATAATGCACGCAGAAAACTCATTCGAAATCTCTTGACAATGGAAGAAAACACCAGATGTTTATTTATTGTGTACATAATAAACGCATTTTGCTTATTCCTAAAATCGCCCCGAAGCCCAAACATTATTCAAACAAGACCTTATTCGTATGAAATTGCCTTCTCCTTAAATTAGACGATGTTTAAAATACATATTGTACAGGATGTATCACCAATATAGTAGTTCCAGATGTACCTACAATCTACACGGTAAAACAAATTTCCTTAATGTTTTTACTATATATCTTTAATATTTGAATTCATTTTCAAAATTTTTGCTCAAATGAGGCACAACTTTCGAAATTTAAATAAAATTTTATATTTTTTCCTTTTAATTTTTATCTTCTGTATTTATAAAAAAAAAAAATATTAGTTCTTATCTCTTTAGATAGTATTAATCCGTTAACTTAGAGCCAGATAATTTATATACCAACATAATTTGATATATACAGATAGGTATTAAAAATAAAAAAGTAAAATATATGAATTCCCATTAGAAGTTTTAAAATTGTATAAATAATTAATTTTTTTTTTAAGTAAAAACTATAATAAGTGAAAAATAGTTTCCTATTAAATTGTACGTATTGTTCAATATAGGTGATTTTGTATATCATATCGTTATATGGTTGTATTAAGGTCATGAAATAAATAAATTCTCAAGAACTAAACATAAATAATTAACTCTGTAACTAATTATTTCAACAATATACATTTTGTATCTTTTATGATTAAAACATAAATTATATTTTATAATAAGAAAAACATTATCTCAGAGTAAATTGTGACTACAATTGGAGAAATTGTTATTGCAAATGCAATTTCTTGACAGATTATTTATTCTTTTATTAAAATATTACTTTTTATTCGTTTTTCTTTATTAAAATGTAATTATTTAGATATATTGATCTATCAATACATTTTTCTAAGTAAACAATAATTATAAAATATTATAAGTATTTTAATTTTAAATATGTGCTTACATTTAATATTTAGGTACCTAAATAATATTTTGGATATTGTTACTCATCCCGATTCCTGAATCGTCATAAAATATACGATATAATAATAATAATATTTATTCGTTGTTTTATATTATAAAGTATGTGTTTTAAACTATTTTGTTATTTTATTAATGTATTATTTAAAAAGTTTTCTGAAAAAGTGTATTATTTTAAAAGAAAGTTTTTATTACTTATCTTTTTTATAGTTTTATAAAATTATATAAGTCAATTTAAAATTTTAAATCAATTTATCATGTGCGAAAAAATTGAAAATTAAATTATGAAATCATTTTCAATATTTATACTGTACTCTGAAATGTTATTGTCTGTATTGAGTATTTATTTAAATCTGATTGGAATCTCGAACCAACAATATCTAAACAATTTAAACACTAAAATTATTATGTATGGAGTAGAGTAATTATTATATCATTATTTTAAGCATCTACGTGTACACAGTGTGTTCCATAAGAATTTACTCATTGTAATATCTATCTGAAAAAAGCGGTTAGTAAGGGGTGAGGCACTTTGCTCGCCGGGTGAGGTACATAGTTATTACTGTAAGAAAATAACATTTTATGACATCACTACATTTGCTATTTTCATAATAGTAATGGTAACGTATATAATAACTAATTATTTAAGTAAGTTTATTTATTATTTTCCTATCTGTAAAAAGTTTCCATTATAAATGACAGGAGAATGCTTGAGAAGACTATTGAGAAAATCAACAGTTCACCTCTGGAGAGGAGTACATACCATATAAAATTAATTTTCTACAAAAAAAATATCTGTTCTCAAAATTCTTGCTTATTTTACCCCAAACGTTATTTTCAGAAATAATAATAAAAAATAAAAAAAAAATTAATTGTAGTAAAATCAATAGATTCCTCATTCCACTCAAAATCTAAGGGTTTTTGATGTAACGTGCATCGTATCAAGATACATGTTACAGTTACATAGTACATATTTTTGCGAATACCTTTGCGCCGAACATTCCCCCGAACAATATGTTCGCTGTTAATGCCACACAAATATCGTCACACTAACTATCTGCTACAGCATTAATCTCAATACACCACATTAAAATAAAATAATAATAATAATTTGAATAAAAAAGACATTAGTGGCAAGTTGAAATTGTTCGTAGTCGAAATGTGTACAACGGTTCCAGACTGCTATTAGATTTTTTTTTTTTTTTTGGGCTAGGCCTTTATAGCCTCTGGAGATACTTGTTTTTCCACTTTATCCCATGCGTCATTTTTTTTTTCAAATTTATTGTAATGTTTTTTGTTTCCTGTATCTCATAATAAATGTTAAATATTTTATACACTCCAATAAGGTCTGATGTAAAACCATTAAACTTAGTTTTACAATAGAATAATTTAAAAAAAAAACTAAAATGAAATACAAAAATTATTAACAATATTCTCCGATAAATCTTTGGATGAAATGCGAATAGGCGGGTAGCGTAACAACATTTCTTTGATGTTCGTCAAAAAATCGACAAGTCACCGAGCTAAATCGTTATGGATAAACCGTTCATATCTGAACATTCACCTCTGTGAAGTACAGTTACATTACACGTTACGTTACACCAAAATGCTCAAATGTGGACGCACCTTAAATATATCTACGAATTATGAATTGTATACTATTTTTAATTAGGTTTTCAATTTAAAATATCAAGGTAAAATATTTAGTTCACCAAAATAGTGAATGTTAGTAGTTCTTTAATTTACTGAAAAAAAATCAATCGTTAGGTATTTTATTTTCAAAACAAATTAATCGAAGTATAGACAAAATCGCATTGTCTTTAAGTTCGACGTTCAGATGATAAAAGTTAAACTTATGTTAAAGTAAACGATTAACGTATACAGGCACATCCATTATATGGTTTTTATATATTTGTCTTATTCACGAACCATTCTGTGTCAATGAAAAAAAAAAAAAAAAAAAAGAGTCATAATGTAGTAGAAACGTACAATACACATTGATCAACCCTTTTGAGCCCTTTGTGGATAGAACTTTGGCACTAGAAGTTTTCGGTCAATAAGGGATCGGGTACCTGTTAAGACTCTTTGAAAAAGCCTATTCTCCGACTATATACGTTCTCGAATAATGGTTATCCTTTTATGTTATATTGAACTACTCAAATGGCGTACATAGTTTGTCATTAGGTTTGTAAACTACGCTTTGACATTCGTTGTTTTCATTTTATCATCTTCTACGATTGAGACATTTTTTGAGTCGAAAAAAACAGGTAGGTAAATGCGGGGAAAAAAAACCCCATAAAACACGCTCTACGGTGGGTCTTTTTATGCACATAAATATTATGGCCATATCCGGGAAATTTGATTTATTATTCTTTTCGTGTTTTTAACGTAAACTATGTAAGTCTCTGTTTGATCCACCGTCACGGTATACAGTGTTATGATCAAAGCACGCGCTAATTTAATTATAATCATATTTCGCGTGCAACAAAATCCGCCCAGGAAATTGGTCTTTATATATTATCTACTCGTATGTTTACAAAGATTTTTTTTTTTCATCTTTTTCGCGTAATTCTGTACCAGCTATTCACAAAATGAGACGCGAAGAAAACCGAAAAAAATGAACGTAGGCTTAGCCGACATAAAGCCGATGGTGGGGGAGGTATTTGTGGTGCAGGTGAGGACGTGATAATTTATCACACCGTTTCTCGGGCAAGGGTAGATCGATCAAAATAACGGAGCGCCAATATTAAATATTAAGAAGAGTGGAAAACAACCCTCTAGCCAACGTGAAGGGACGGAATGCAGGGTGTTGTGGGATAAAATGAATAAATAGCTTTTCTGAAGTATGTATGCAATGTACAGTGTATATGTTTGCGTGTAGGGTTATCGACAACTGTAATAAAGACGTTTGTGATTGATCGCGGCCCACTAATGTTATGTGGTCTTTTCTAGAACGTTTTATCAACACTGTATTGATAATAATAATTATTGTACTTGGCCAGGTTTAGATTATCCAATGCAATGTTTTTCTTACTAAACTTCACGCACGTCATCAGCACGCGTGTCTTTGTCTCTATTTAAAAATCTTCATCAGCCAATATTATGTTGTCTTATTGGAAATACATATAATATGTAAACTATTATCCAATTTCGTTAAAATGTTTAAATTAAATTATTTGTGATTATTTAAAAAAAAATTAAATGTTCAAAAAGCTGTCCAGATACAAAGAAAGTTTTCCGGTAGGTATATTCGATACTTTTATTTTACGCTTAAGAAAACAATTGGAAAATTAAAAATGTATTTGTATAAAATATCAACTTGAATATATTTTCAATTAGTAAGCACCTCACCAGAAATTTTCTACTTGATTTTTTCTATCCTAAAATGTGTTTGTACACAAAAACACATCATTTTAAAACCAATTTTATACATACTTCTCGCAACGTTCAACGTTTAAAAATATGTATATTATATAATGTGCTAAAAACTTTAATAGCAAAAAAAAAAACATGCAGTATTAATTTGCATACTTTTAGTCTTAAAGGTCTTTAAGATGGTTAAAAATCTTATGTGCTCTGGTTATATACTTATAATATAGAAAGGACGAATGTCCTATACTCGTAAATATTTCATAAACGCCCCTAAACAATATTATTTGTTTTCTAGATGTAAAAATCGTACAACGATTTATTTAGGAAAACATTTATAAAGATAAAAATAATAAAGTTATATAATATTTAAAAATAGTGTATTTTCAAGGAGTTCTGTATAGAAAATTTTAAAGAAAAAAAAAATTTAAAACGAACAATTAAAAAATATTTTTTAAGTAATTAGTCTCCTGTCAATACCATTTTTTTTGTCATGTAACCATGATAATTTAAAAATAATATGTTTATGCATTTATCTTAATTTATCTTAATTTATCAACTGATGAATATTATAGGAATACGAAATAAAAATAATTAATAAACAGCAAAATTATCTAATGCCCTAAGCGGCCAATTTTTGATGTATGCATTTTATACACGTTTTATGAGTTGTTAAAAAGTAACTATTTTAGATTTTTTTAAAATAGCTATAAATATTTAAAAAAAATGAATATATTTAGAAAAAAATAATACT
The DNA here is from genome assembly GCA_025469235.1 of Pemphigus obesinymphae. Lineage (NCBI taxonomy): Eukaryota > Metazoa > Arthropoda > Insecta > Hemiptera > Aphididae > Pemphigus > Pemphigus obesinymphae. The sequence continues at coordinate 85,764 of JAIPRL010000902.1, forward strand.
TAGAATATCAGCTAATGTTGTTAGCTATAATTTATTTTTTATTTCATATTTCTAACATGTTTGTAAGTTGATAAAAATTAAAAATTTTAATGCAAGTTTCTCATTGAAAATTTGCAGGTACGACGTTCTCTTAAAAAAAAATCTTCTAGTGTATGAGTACACATCGTATCCCGAAGTTATTCTCATGGTTGTATATTTTGTGGTACAGGCGGTAAACGATTTCAACAAGAAACGGGGGCTGCTCCTCTCCTTGTTCACATTCGTTGGACAACAATTTTATTACTCTAATTACTTTTAAGCAACGCCAATCAATTTAAAACCGATGTCCATGAAGTTAGCCATCCAAAGTGGAACAGCTGATTTCAAATTTGGTAATTCATTTGTAAGTCATTTGGAAGTATTTGTAATCTCAAAATCAAAATGTGTAAATCACCTCTTTTCCAAATATTCACGTGAGCACACATCGCGGCTAACTTCACAAATAAGTCAGCTATAGTGTTTTTTTTTAAATTTAACTACGCTAAAATGAAGACTGTTATTTGTAAGTATTTGTAAGTTCAAGATCAACATTTGTAATTTGTCCCTTCTTCAATTATCTCTAAAAATAAGTCAGCTGTGCTTCATTAATTTTTTCGAAATTTGACCAATATTACCTATGTTATAAATTAATATGTGATATTACTGTGGTGAGTTTATCATGAAGACCCTAAAATACCAAAACATTTGATTTCCGATGACGGCGACGTTGGACGGTTATTGCGGCTATATAATCTTGTGTGCAATATTTTTATTTTATTTTAGAGCGATTTTAATTTTTAAAAATTTTAATTTTGATTTTGGACTTACTAATGCTTAAAAAGTACACAGTTCATTTTGGCATAGTCAAATTTCGAAAAAATCAATGAACCACGGTGGACTTATAATTTAAGCGTCATTGATGACTTACAGATGTTGATTTTGGGTTTACAAATGAATTAAAAATTAATGACTAATTAATTTAATTAAACGGCTAAGTCAACCATACAAATTTGGGCGGCTAACTTCACGGACATGTTTAACCGCACTCATAATATATTTTTGTCTGGCGAACAGTTTTTGTTAGAAAGGGATTACAAAATTTTTTACATAAAGCTTACCATCGAATTTCGATGGAGTGAAGACTTAAAGCAACAACGAATATGCAAACTATAGTAGTTATTTTTCCGTCACTTTCATCGGTTTTTCGGTGTACGCCTTGAATTTTATTTTATTTTATTTTTTTTTAGTTGGAACTCAAAATATTGTCGTATACAACTTTAGGCCATAATAATTGGTCATAGAACAATGGTCGATAAATCAAAAACTTTTATACAGTTTTGATAAAAGTACAGAAGTTGGATGCTTAATGAACCCGTAGGCCATCTAAGAGATGGGTGTTGATGTGGGAAGTTTTTCATCGGAAGATTAATAATATACTGGCCTCTAGTACTACTACAACTGCCTCGAGAAACCCTTAAATTATTTTTTCAGAAATCACGAGGAAATTGTATCCCTTAAAATCTTATATTTGTATATACTTTAGTACGGTTTTCTTCACAAAAAGAGTTTCCAATGCTTGGTGATTTTTTAGTTTTTTTGTTGACAAGAGTTATCAGTTATGTTTGAAAAGAATACATTAAGACACGATAAAAATGGTTTAATGTAAATTTCATACGATAAATATTCGTTAATTTTAACTATATGTATACTCGTAGTATTGATTCTCTTACCTCAATGAATACTTTAGTACCTATGTCGAGGCACTGTCAACAATAAGCCAATATATATAATATTAAAGACACGTGAATTCACAGATAGAGAGGTTGGTACTACTACTGAATGCATTATCTTATTTTCACGGTTACATGACTTAATGTGTATTTTACAATTATTTCAATTATCAAATATGTTATTACATTTTACATAATTATACGCAATACGCATAGATTGGGTGTGCGACAATATTATTGGGCACTAGTTCATCTTTGAAAAATTTTAGTATTTTATATTATTGTTTTAAAATTAAAAGAAAATTGAATTATTGCGTTCTAAAAATTATTTTAACATTTTATTCTAAATGTATATGTTAATATAATATAATTATAATTTACAAGTGTATATGTTTATTGTGTTTCTCAAAAAATATGTCTTTGTATAATTCAGCGTAATATTTAGAATCTATAAACGTAAATTTTTTTAAATACTAGTTTAAACTTTTAACCAATCTATCTTATTTGATAGACACAAATTTCATACTTTCAACTTTTAAATTGTATTAAAATATTTATAATTAAGTTTTAATTTATTGTAATATTTTAAAATAAAATAAACATTTCACAGTTTTATTTTTCCACCAAAATTTTGTGCCGGAAAGTTTTTCAATAATTGTTTTTTTGCTTACTCAAAAAGATATATAAAACTAATTTCATGTTTTTATATATATGTATATATATATTTATGAACAAATGGTTAATGATAATGAAAATGAAAATGTTTTATTTTGTAGTTCATCTTTTTTTATATACATTTTTTAATACTTGATTTAGTTTAACAGTTATTTATTTTTATTGTTATCTCTGTAGTCTGAACTCGAAAATTCCGGACATATTATTATTTTTGGAATAAGTTTTTTTATATGTATTTTGTAGTAAAATGTTTAATAATAAAATCACTAAAACAAAATTAACTTTTTTTTAAATACTTTATATCCGTGTCGAAATGTTAATTTTTTTTCATGTAGATAGTTCTATTTTAATAATACATTCTGTAAAAATATAACAGCGTTTCTATCGTACATTGCATACAATTGAAAACAATTGGATTACCACGAGAACAATTGATCATATAAGATGAATAATATTAGCACTACAATAGTAGATGAACACATTTGTTATAAATAGTAACTCTTAATCATTTATCAAAAAAAAAGTTTTTATAGGTACTCTCATAGGCAGTTTAATATTAGATAGTTAGTAGTTAGTTTGTTTATTTATAGGTTAGGTAATGTGTTTACAGTTTAGATGTTTCATTGGCACAAGATTCAAGAGCTATAATGATATCCCAAACTCTTTTGGGAATTAATATTATAGAATTCATACACTGGAAAAGCAAGAAGTTCATTAGTAATTCGGTCCAATGAACACTATCTCAGATATGGTTAATAAGATAGTGAAACAGTCGTCTGTAGTGTACGAAGAAACTGGATACCATCATATTATTCGGTTTAATAATTATTTGAAAATTTTAGACAAAGACGAATTCTTTGTTCGTACTATAAACACGAGAAACTTAAATTTAATATCTAATGGAATTGAAAAATGTTTGATAAATTCGATTAGAAAAAGTGGCCGAGGATTAAGTAAACCATAGAAGTCAATAAACACAATAGATACGACTTGACAATAAAAAAAAAGGATAAGTTAAATGTGTATAACAGGATTGCAAATGTCACATATTTACCCTGAAGACCGGAATCTGTACGCATCGAAATACATCGTCGATATATTGTACAGTGCACACGTTGCCTGACAGTATTGTAAAGTTACTTGGAAAAAAAAATATCGAATACAGATGTATTTATTCTGAAATGTATTTAAGAATTAAAATATTTTTCACATGGTTAATTATAAATATATTTAAGTTCAAACACAAATACTATCTAAGTATTTAAATATTTATACTTTATGAACTTATACTTAGGTAGTATTTCTAAATCTCTTAAAATAATATATTACTATTACTTATTACTATATTTACCTATTCCTAATATTTCAACATCATTACTTGAACTTTTTTTTGTGATAATTTATTTTTATATAATATTTTATATTAAAATGACGATAGGAACAATGTTTTAAATAATAATTAAATAGTAAATCTTTAAGGAAATGACTCGAGAACAAAATAGTATATTTATAATACTTATATTTTGAGTTAGATGGGATATCGTATTAAATTAGAAATAAGCAAAACCCGAGATAAAACCTAATATGCTGTGTAAATTAATAATATTTTTTTTTTTATTATTAATAATTGGGTATAATATAAATAATATTTTATTTTATTTATCTGGTTCTCATAATCTAATCTATTCATAAAACAAAATTGAAATCTAGCACCATCGAAATGTTTTTCTAACGTCCATCTGTCTGTCTTTACAATTTTTTTCCGTTTAGTGAAAATTATCTACATTTTTCTGTGTATACCTACATAAGTATAATAATAGTTAAACAAATTATATGAAAATGTATCGTTTAAAATAAGTTTATAATTCTGAAATTCAGCACCCTTGCAGAATGGGTTTTCTGGACTTTTTTATATATAAAAATCCATTTTATTAATTTTTGATCTTTCCGCTTTAAGTTTTAATTTTATTTTTTTACGTCACAAAAATATGGATTATATAAGTTAAATGTAGGTAATATATATAATTTTTAATAAGGAATTAAAATTGCATAATGTGTATTTTTTTATAGTTAATTATACAGCCTAGTCGTTTATATTATGCTAAGTTACTCAGAAGGTCATATTTTATGTAAATAATTGAGTAAGTTAATTGGACGAGACTGTTTTACTTGTTTTACATCCCGAAGAAATATTAATTTATGTAGTCATAATATAATATTAATTATTATGTAATCTAAAACAAAATCTATTGAAATTTGGAAAACATTCTTTGTACTTTTTATAATTAATTATAAAAAAATCATTAATTATTTAGAATTTGAGGCATTTATTTTAATTTTTATAACCTATTATATTTACCTACTATAAAATAAATATTTAATACAAAAAAATAATAACGCGAATTTCGGTAGGCACATATAATGTTTTATACCATAATTTTTGCACGATGAGAAATACAATCAGTTCATTCAGTTTATACTCTATTCTACGGGAGATTACAAATGTTCCGTGCACAGTTGTCTACTTTTAAGGAAATCGGTTATACTGCATTGGTAGTTAGTGTACATAGTGTATTAGTGTATTTAAATAAACATTTCAAACAAAATTGACCTAGTACGATCTTATTGTCTAAGTATGAAAATGTGACAAACGATTTACAAAACTAACATCAATGGAAATCGATCATGGTCCACAAAATAATGGCAAATATAATCTATTTATAATATTTACAACTGTCATAGGTTCGTTTAATCGATACAATGAAATAATGTATTTATAAAGTAATTACTATTTAATAATCAACAAAGTATAAACATATGTTTTTTTTTATATATTAGTAAGTTAGTGATATTGGATATGGACATGATATATAAAAAATGTATAATAATGGCTAAAAATAGGTTATTAATCGTTTAAAATTTCAATTATTAGACTAAAGTTATGAATTGTTGAAGATAATATGTATCTAATCAATTATATAAGCAGTTTATACAAAAATGAGATTATTGTTCACATTTAATAAAATTTCAAGCATCTTACTCTAAATTAGTATCTAGTGGCGGTTCGAGCGTATAGGTGCAGGCAGACCATATAAACATTTCTAGAGCTCCCATAGCAATATATATAATACAATAATAAATGTATATGTTTTATCAATGATAATAATATGAAGTATGATAATTTATTGACACTTTTTTATCGTTTAAATTATTATGGGTAAAATACGATAAGTGGATAATGACGACAGTGGCACAACTAGTATGGGAAATCACGTGAGATTTGAAAAACGAAAAATAATAATAGGAAATAGTAAAAAAAGTAATCCGTTTAAATTTTGAATTTTTTTTATTTTTACTCAAACAGTATACTAATTTTCAATGCAAAGTAACATACGGTAGTTAGGCCTTTTAAAAATAATCATTATAAAATTAAATATACTTATACGTTTTGTGTTAACATGTTTTTTTTTTCAAACGAATACAGAGTTTATATAACTCGAATGACATTATAATTTTCAACTATCAGATTTTTAAAAAAAATTTTTAAATTATTTTCACTAACTAAACTATCTTAAAATATTGTATATATTGAATATTATATGATGTAATACTGTACTAAGACAAATATGAGTCACAAATTCGTCTTTAAACAGGCCCCCCTCCCCCATAGAAATATATTTTTTTTTTGTGTACTCACCACAGAGTAAGAATAACACTAACATATGTCTAGTACCAATTTTAAGTCATAGAATCACCACTGTTATGTATTGCTATTTTCTTGGTATTGAATACTTATTTATTTTTATAAATACTGTTTTAATTTAATTAATTTTAAATAGTGTTCTAAATAATATTTATGGGTGGTAGGTATATGGTATTATTATATTTGTATATTTTGTTAAACCACTATATCATTATGTTCGTGATCCAAGTATTTGAAAATTACTTCAAATATATTTTAAAACTATAGTATTTGAGTAGTATTTGAAATACATTAAAAAAAAATATATATATTTTGGTACCTAGTAGTTTTTCAAACATGTTTTGAAAATACTTTTATAACACTACCATTGGATTACCCAATTAAAATTAAAATTTCATAACGCTAGCTCTATACGAGCATGTGAACTTAGATGACGTATGCTTTAAAATATACAATATTTTATCCCATCATATTCTAAAATGCAAATGAGGGAATAAAAATCTATTGTGTAAAAGTTCAACGGGGATCTTTCCATCGACACATCTTTCTGGACAGTTTCATAAAAATGTAAATTTGTGTACATCATATAAATATATACGAACTTTCTTTTATATATTGATGCCATAAACTTTATACTGTAATATTATAAATCGATCGGAACGTACGTACTTACCTATAAAAATAATATTTTATATTACAGTTTTATTATTGGAAACGTGTATCTATTAGAGTATTAGATGGAATTATCAATGTTTTATGCGAACACTGTGAGTGGATTTTATGGGTTTAAATTAAATTTAAAGATATTGTCTACTATTATTATATGCAGGTACTACTTATACTAATATTGAAACCCCTCGGCTAAAAGTAAATAATTTACTAAAACTACGAATTTATCACTATAAAGTTAGTTATGAATGTTGATTACTTTGGAAACGGTTTTTTCGTTAGTTTAATATTGTTCTTGAAATCCCATCAATCACTATATCCGTATACGTCTTTGATCTGGTCCCGTACATTTTACGTTCTGCTTGAATACATTATAACTTAAGGAGTTAAAATTAACCATTTCACTTGGGGGCTTTTACGTCTTTTAGACACTGTCCACTGAAATATTTGCCGGCTCATTCAAACCGTATCCTATAAGGATAAGACACTGTACCGAAACAATGAGCTACTGCGTTGGCTCTATATTGAAACTGTACTTGTTCCGTATTAATAAAAAAGCGACTGCTGTATAATACAGAGAGAACCTACTCTGCGGTGACCTCTAGTGACATACGATTTGGATTATAAAAATGCACCAGAAGATTACGATACGGTTACGTGTATATTTGCGGGCAATCATATTTTATCGCGAATATAGGACGTTCATTGCGTTCGACATTAAATAATAAACGTTAAACAATTTGATATAATCATTGTGTCTATCTACGTGAAAAGAGGGAAAAAATTTAAATTGTGTTTTCCTAGTGACCCGGCATTAAAAACGTAGGTAATAATAATGAACCGTATTCGTTAACATTTGTGTATTTTATCCAGTTAAATAAATAGTCCTAATGTTTATAGGTCAATGTACGACCTATGTGACTGAAATAATCGAATTAAATGTTTTACTAAGGGCTTAAAAATAATATTGTAGAGATTCTCTGAAGATTTAACTCTCGAGAAAAATGTATTTTGATCCCCAGAAATATTGTCATTGTACTTTTCGAAGGACACAACAGTATCCAACGGTTATAGTGAACATTTTGCTATAAAAACAATCTGCTAATGCACTGACAATGGCCAATCGAATATGTCAGAATTAAGGACAGAAGGATGGACGGTCCTAAGTAAACACGCCGGAAAGATGATTCTCAGCTAAGTTCAAGTTAAATACATGGTGCGTAAACGAGTAAGGGACAGTAGTTCTCAACATAGTGGATCGGATTTTCAATAGGATGTGGGAGATGCGAGATTATGTACAAAATGTATCGTTGATACGGTTAAAAGCAATTTTTGTAAGAAAAAAATGCATCAAATCGTATTAACACACCATGTATAATTTATATTTATTATACATTTTTTTTGTGTGTTAAGTTATAAAAAAAAAAAAGGCGTCGTCTAAATACGTTACTCGGTAGTTCTTACACAGGATAGCCGATTGTGCATAGTATTATTATTTTAGATTTGTGTACTGCAGTTTGGTTTAATAAAATGAATTGTGTAAGTAATTTTCATGAACACAAATATTAAACAGTGTTTCATTATAATTCATTTAATAAATTATAACTTTATTTACATATTGTTTACATATTTAGTACCAATTTATCACAAAAAATAAAAACAATTGTAAATTTAAATTCCTTAAGATTCTTGTTTTCTAAATAACGAAGAAAATTTTAAATAAAATCTATTTCATCGGTTTGTGTTATGTTTTTATGTAGAAATAATAAATAATATAAAATTGTAATTTTAAATTGTTACCTATAAAAAAAAATTGTGACTATTGATTTTTAATTTTTTTCATATATAGTTAGAGTCAGTTAGAATAACTGATTAAGCTAGTAATTATTTTTCATATCTTGATACATTAAATTACTATACACCCAAATTGAAACGAAGTTTTGTATAGGCAATTACTATGAAATTCTAAGAAATATGAAAACTAAAAAAAATTACAAATATTTAAATATATTTTTAAAGTAATTTAAAAATAGACCTGGGTCAGTACCATTTTTTGTTTTTGTATAATTATAATATTTATTTTTAAAAAACGTGTTTACGCAATTCAAATACCGTAGATATAACTTTATAAAACGTAGAAACAAACTTGTATCATCGTTTGAAAGATGAGAAGTTATTGTATATGTTTTTCAAAAAATAAAAATATAACATAGCATATATAGTATACATAGCAAATAGGCATATATGGTAAATATTTAATTATATAAAATATAAAATTAAAATCTAATTTCAACAAAACATTGAGAAAATATGCATCTTTTGAGCGGTGTATAATTTGTCTGAAGGTGTATTGTAGATTTGGTAGCATTTGAATTACAAAAGTAATATTTCGCTACATGCCTAATTGTATTAGTGTAGCTTTCTCCTTAAGTTCATAAAAGTTTGAGTGGCAAAAAATCAAATAAAACATGCTAATTACACCAAAAGAATAGTTAATTTTTTTTTTTTGTTAAGGTCATAAATATTGAGTTATAAATATTTGTCACGAAGTATAAATCTTTATAGGCATCTAAGATTATTGTTTTTGGAATCGTAATAAAATAAAAAGAATTACTGTTGTCAAACACAAATATATATACTCTTTACTATTTTCGACAAGATTTTTGGTTTTTCGATTTTTTTTTTTTTTCTAGTTTTCCTTTATGCGTAGAAAAAATATACGGAAAACTAAACGATGACCTCTGTGAAGTACGAACAAGAGATGATGTGAGAATTCTACGGGAATGTCTTTTATCCAAAAACTCATCATCCGCTCCTTTTATTGGAAAAAATATTTCGGTATACACATACGTAAAATAAACAACACACGTCATTGTAAAACCAATACATTTTTCACTTGGCTCGAAATCTGAAAAATCTATCTTAAAATTATATGGGCACTCATACCTACCTATATGTATTTTTTATGTTATGAAAAATATAAATTGATTGTTTACCTAGTAAAAAAGAGTATAGTAATATATATATATAATATCCAAAAGTAAAACGGGTAAAACCCAAACGGAAGGCTATTCGCACACTATACACGATGATATCATATGCTCTACGGTATTCACAAACGGTGAGACGACGAAATTCGACGAAAATATTAGTAAACCGTTGCGTCGTGCGGACGTTGTATATTATACGGTTATGCGGTTAGTCGAACACGCGAAGCGGAAAAACATTGCGCTGACGGAATGAAAACGATTTTTAAGGTTATAATATATAATACGAGTCCGTGTACGAAGAAGTAACCTTACGTACCTTACGTATATATAAAACATTTCGTTGACGATACCTATATTTTCTTACCGTATACCTAATTATAGCGGCCCGAGGATATTTTCCCGACATTGTTGTTCGTCGCTGTCTATTCAACCGGACGATTTGACAGACTTTTGACTCGTGATCCGCGAAAACCAGCTTCCGACCACGAGATAATAATAATTTATAGCGCGCGGCAACCTTATTTATTAACAAATTTATTACCCCTCCGCCCCAAAAAGTGTTCGCCAAGGTGTACTATCAAACGCGTTGGATTAATGGTTCGGTCCGTCCGGTATAATGATTTTTCATGTTTTCACGTAAAAAATGTATACAATATATTATAATAACAATAATAATAAAAAAAAAAAAAAAATTAAAAAACTAGTAAACAATACGGGGGCCGAAATTAACACGATTAACACGATATGTTTACCGAATTTTGAATGGTCATATGTAGTTTACGTTTCATATCACAACAATATATATGGTTGAAATAATAGTGTATAATCGAATACACAATAACGATCGATTACACTACCGAACCAAAGGTCATTGGTAGAATTAACAATACGCAAAAATCAAATTTTAACAATACAATTTTCATTATTTTAATGTATATATTGTTAAATTAATAAAAAAAAAAATGCTTACAATAACGAATTCATTTTGTACATTTCACAAAATACCTATATATGTTATAATTTAATAAATATAATTTGTAAAATTAATACAGTTTTTATTATTATAATAAAATGTGTTATTTCAATTGGAAAAATATTCTGTTTAAATTGACTATTTTGATTAACAAATGAGCGTTTGTTCTACGAAGAAGAAAGAAAAAAATGAACACAAAATATTTATAGTTGAATTAAGAAAATATCTGTTAATTCAAATAAATCTGTATTCAGTTGGACAATTTTACCCAAGACATTGATAAAAGATATTGTTGAATCAATAATATGTTTTGTTATTTTACTGTTGAATTAACAAATATTTTATTTCTAAATCAACAAACATTTTATTGGACGTATATTAACAACCATATTATTAAATTAATCTATATTTTTATTGAAATCACAGATATATTTGGTTCAGCGTAGGTATACTATAAGTAGTTACTGTGTGTAATTACAAATAACATTCTTCTCTGGAGACAGATTATTTGAAATAATGTTTTCAAAAACCTGCAGTCGGTGAGAATAACTTAGATCTGTAAAAAATTTCGTATTGGTCGGTGAAACTATAACGATTTTTTTTAGGTAACATACAGACAGACAAACATATTTTCGGATTAATATATTATAAAATATTAAATTAATTGCGTTAGTTACGACGTGTTTACTGCAGTATTATAGTGACGGGAGTAGAAAATATTTTTAAAATTACTGTATAAGTATAGGTATATATTGTTGTGAATGTTGTTGTACGGGTCAAATTATAGTGATAAAAAATAAGTATAATTATAAGTGATAATAATACATTGATGGTTTTAATTTAATGTAATATTTTTTTAATTATTATTAATACTTTTTTTTTTTTTTTTAGTTGATTACTTGATATATATATATATATATATAAAATTTGAACATAATTTAAGTCATTTTATGTCACTATAAAAGTAGGTATAATCGTGATTTTATCAGTTAGTTGATTCAATAATCATTATGGCGTTCCGGGTGACTTGCGAATTTCGGAAATGCACGTGCAAAATATTGATATGGTTTGAACTCTATATGACGTTGTTTGTTTTGTCATTATATCGTTTTGCAGTACCTGATACAGTTGATTTATCGAATTTAAAAAAAACACTACATTGGCATTTTTTGATTAGTCGGTATACTGGTAGGTACGTATTTAAAATAAAAAAGATAAGATTATTATTATTATTATTATTTTTTAGTTTCTATAGAATTTACAACGATGATATTATCCAGATATTTTTATTTCTATACAAACTGCCGAGTTGACAATTTTTTAAACTTTTTTCATCATTTTCCGACACAAGTTAAATGTTATTTTTAAACCATCCGTTATCATTGTTAATTTATCTTATAAAAAGAAAGTTAATAGTTGAAGATAATACACGATATATTTTATACATTCAAGCGATATTATGACTATGCATAATTAACACATATTTTAGTTTTTATAATTTATGTAATATTAGAAAAAGATCGATACATTTTTAATATTAGAAAATACATTTGTTTGAAAACGTTCGTTACCACTTATTACGTATTCTGTATAATACAAATTATAACTTATATATTTATGCGGCAACGATACATTTATAATAAATTCACACAGACTGTACGTTGTCCAGATAGAAAAGTTTTACTATATATTCTTCTATTATTATAATAGTATTTATCAACAATGGTTCTAGAAGTATTTGTATACGTATTTTGCGTATTCAATGTAGAATAACAAATATTTCGAAAAAGTTATTCACTTATACATTGGATTCATAGGAAAAGTGGGCCCAGTGTCGAGTGTTTTTTTCCCCCAGATTTCTCTATTATTTTTTATATATAAATATATTGTAAATTTATAGTAAAATAAGGAAAATCAGAAAAATGAAGTATGTATACAACTTATTTGAGAGTGTAAACAAAATAAATTGTCGTTTTTTTTTTTACAATAATTTCCAATCACATATTATCCCTCAATAGTGTATAGGATGAATGATAAAATGATTTTATATTACAAATTTTGGTTTTATATAATTTTATTATAGGTAGGTAACAAATAATTGAAAAAAATTTAAACACAAACGATATTTGGTTTTGGCACGGAATCAATAATGCTGTGCTTACACCACAGTGCGGTAAGCACACCGATCATAAATTAAGATTTAAATTTGGTTCATGGCCTATATGGCCTATATATGCGCTATGTGCATGTTATCATAGTTAATAATATGACTAGTCAGAGCAAGGTTCCATGAATATACATATATTGATTTTTGATTGAAGTTTGCGATGGAAAGAAAAATAAAATTATAAAATGAATATTCCGCATTTTCAAATTCATTGCATTTTATTCTTTTGAAATATATCATTGAGATGTAAAAAAAAAGTATATTAAATTCATATCATTGTAGAGAATGATTATAACGAATTACGAGACCGAGAAATAACGAGATTAAAAGTTAAAAGTTTAATTATAAGTAATTTTTTTTTTTATAACTTTTAGATTTAACGATGTACTTTTAAGATGTAAAATTAGATATATTAACAAGTTACTTTTCACAACAATGTTTCGTAAACCATTATAATGAGTTATTTTTATTAGGTTATTAAGTTATTCAGAAAGATTACTTTACGTGTTAAATATTTATATTACATACATTTTATATTAGATTCTGTAAGTGTGAAATTATTGGTTTTACTATGATGTGTATTTTTTATTTTTTTTTTGGTTTTTTTTTTTTTTTTATCGTGCCTGTACCTAACATTTTTCTGTAGAAGAAGTGGTATAATCTTTATATGCTCACCTTATTTTCGATAGTAAATTTGGTTTAGTTGATACTTTAGAGAAGTCGTATTTTCGATTTGTCGAATTATTTAACGTGTAAGTAAAAAAGCACCGAAAATGGTTATTTTTTCGTAATTCCGTAAATATTAATCCTTGATACATTAAATTGTCACCGAAAATGTTTTCCTAATTTTAGATGATTTATAAAGCAATTTTTAATGTTGAGGTTTTAAGTCAAAGTTTTAAATATTAAGTAGTACTGCACATTTAATACAAGGTTAGTCGTATATTATTCTAACTACCTAGGTACCTATATTAAATTGATTTTGAAATTATACCCATTTGAAGTTTTTAGACAAAATGTATTATTTCAGTATAATATTATGTTATAACGAACGCGCGTTATAGATTTTGATTATAATATTATATATATTTCTTAAAAGACTTCAGTATACATAAAATATGTATTTTAGTATCATATAAATACGTTAAAATGTGTAAAATGGGTATTTTTAAATTGTGGACTGTCAATAGATATTATACATTTTGAGTTTCTTTAGGTTTAAAGATTTAAGACCTTAAAATCATATAGATACAGGGTAAATTATACGTTGCTTATTAAGCATACAAATATTTAGAATTTATTCATACATTGGATTGTTAAATATAATATAATATATTTAATATAAAATTACTATAAATATTACTGCAATAGGTATATAAAGTGGATATACAAGTATTATGTAGGTATTTTACACCGAGTTTTGTTCAGTATGGTTTTATTAAAAGAAATGACTTTTTCGACGAAGTCCTACCCTCTATATATACTTACTGGTTTTATTTTATATTTCGTATTTTGTTTTCATTTATAATAATATATTAAAATGCTTTTGATTACTATAAAAAGGTAATTTTCAACTTAACACATTTTTTTATAATTTTTTTTTAATATGGCTAAATTAGTTTTAGGTTTCTAAGTATAAGTTCAATTTTCCGACGGATAGTCATATTATGTATAACGAATAGATTTTCAGTTTTATGACTTCTTCGTGATTATTGTTCGAGCTAAAAATCTATGTTATACGTATACGTTTATTTAACATTTTTAAAACAATTTTTCATATTCCTAATTATACGGACATTATGTATTAAGTAGGTACTTTAAGCACTTTAATACGTATGTTTCAGCTGAGAAACCATTAATATGGATTGAATAATTTCATAATTAATATACAGTATATATTTTATTAATAATTGTACAATGTTATATGGAAATAAAATTACTTAACTAAAAAAAAAAAAAACGTTTTAATTAAATTTTATTTTATATCTAAATTGACTGATCAAAAAAATAATTTTCTTATTCAATTTCTTATTTATTAAGTTAGTTTAAGATTTAAATGCTTATGTAGATATAATTACTATATAATATAAGTAGGTACATATCATATTTATTACGATCTTATCCATACGAAAATATAATATTTTTTATAAATATAAATTCAATGTACGAATGCGAATCAAATAGATTAAACATTAATTTATTCATCAAAGCTGGACAAGATATTTAAAATAAAAAAATTAGGAAAGCATGTGATCATACTTAATAATTAAGTTGGAAATTCATTTTATTGTCAATAAATTAATAATAATAAATTACTAATCAATTTAGATACAGAGTATAATTCAATTAACTTTTTTTTTAAATTGAATTAATTTATTATTATTTTTTATACAACGTATTAATTTAAAAAAAAATGTGTATACCGTATATTACTATAATTATGTATGATTTTATTATTAATGCAATGATACAATCCATATTAATGGTTTCTCTGGGTAATCCATTTTAAAGTACTTACAGTACTTGAGTACTATGATATATGTACGAATATAATTCAAAATATGGAAAATAAATGTATACTTAGATTTAAAATACATTTTTAGCGTGTAAAATATTCACGAAGAAGTCACGAAACTGGAAATCTATTCGTTATATATAATGTGACTTAGGTATTTAATGTTCCGTCGGAAAATTATTAAACACAGCGTGACAGTCGCTCTTCATCACTCGATAATGGGTTAGAATTAATAGTGGGTGTACGTTTTTTTATTTAATTTATACCCACGTACATACAGTTTTTTTTTCTTAGTACACCCTAGGGATGGAATTTATTATTACTATTATTATTATTATTATTATTCTTTTATGCAGTACCCGATATAATAGGACACGAAATTTTCCCGGAGACATAAAAAAAAAAAATTAAATCACTCGGGACACAGAATAATATAAATATCACAGTGAATTAAATTTGAATATAGTTTTTTTGAAATAACATATTTGTAATAGAAAAATAATGTTCTAAATTTAAATACTGTGAATATTTTAAAACGTTTAGATTCACATTCAAATGCTTAAATAATTCAATTAATTATATTTAGGATATATATTACCAATGTTTTCTATGGATATACAACTCAGTCAGAAAATAAGGTTTATTTATTCATATTTTTGGGAATATTTTCGAAGGTATCACTATCAAAATTTTGCTCGAGTAAATCACAACTCCGAAACTTCAAATTGGTATCTATATATTTGACTTTTGATTTTGATTCTCTGTATATATATAAAAAAAGCATTTTACTGCTTGAATTATCCTTCTTATATTAATTAGTCATCCGCTTAATTATGGTAACTCAATGTTATAACATATTGTAACATATTACATTTTATGATTTAATTATTTGTTTAGTGTACAAGCATCAGCCAAATCATTTGGATTTCAGAGTATTTAAAATTGGAGACACGTGAGACGACCCTGAGAAATGTTTCAGTCAAATTGATAGATTTGACCATAAAGTCGTTCGTATTGTTTTAATTCTATGTGTCTAAGTGGATGCCTAGATAAAAATATCCGCCACATGATTAAAAACGGTCTTGTTTAAAAGCCATTTTAAAATGGAAACCAATATTAGTTTATTTCCAAATCTGTTTGAAATTTTCGAGTCCAATTTAAACATTTGTATGTGTATTATATTTTTATTATCAGTCTAAGCCATAAAGCAAAGAATACTATCTATAAAATATAATATAACAAAAATAAAAATACAATATTTTACGACTTTCCTCAATTATGCGAGTATTTAACGTAGATAAATGAAATACAAACAGTAAAATTCAAAGGTCGAAAATAAAATGTATACGGATTTTCATTTTTAAGTTGTGCTCCGTCCGAAAGGAGTTTTCAAAGTAATAATTAAAAAAAAAAATTCGTCTGTTTCAACCGAGTTATACGTCTAAAAAAGAAAAAAATACTGGTGACGCCCTGTCATTACCTATACAGTTCAATCGCCATCAATTTACGCGTATTTATTTTTGTACTTGAACCGATATGTGTATATATAATATACAATAATATACGGTAGTAAATATTTCACTATGGATAGGTTTTATCGTATTGATTAATTAGCAATATATTTTAGTGTACTATGTAGAGAAATAGGGGGCGTATGCGAAAAATTATGTATAGAGAGAACCGCCTATTATTGACGTGGTCGTCAATAAAATCAGCTTACGAAATATTATTGAACGTTTAATTTAATTTACTGCTATACGCTTGCCAATGTAAAATCAATGTGATCATAATGTATTATTATTACTACGATAGTGTAATCTGGTGGTTCTAAGTCCTTCGGGGTTCGCCGACAAATCACGCATAAGTCGCCAACACGTATACTATTATTGTTTAGATTAACAAAAGTTTTTAGAAATATTTAAAAACTTCGTGATAGTTAGTACAGGTGTCTATTAGAAATAAAACGATTTCTACAGGTATATCGTTTTCACCGAATATTATATTATTTCGTTTCAATCAACATTTACAACGTTTCTACAATAATTTTTAAAAAGGTTCGAACTCTGTTTCCGCCAAAAAATAACGTTTTTTAATTAAAAACTCATCATTTCCGATTTAAAATACATTAATAATTTTCATTTTTTTTTTTTTTTTTTGATATAAAGGAATTTTTTTTTTATCATTACCCACCTAAAAATTTTCCACAAAACGATATTTCATTGACTTCCAAATTTCAATTCTGTGTAATTTATTGCTAAGTATAGCTGCAGGTAACAATAGTGATATTTTTAGATCCACCTGCATAATATTACGCAATTACATGGTAGTCAAAAAATAAAAGTTTAATAATTGTCTTATAATTCATACAGTCATATCGTTATTTTTTATAAATTAATTCAATTCTCGTCTTGATTTCTGGTAAAACATTTATAAGAAAAGACATTTTAAATTTGTAACAAAAAGTTTGTAACAAAAAGTTTGGTTGTTGTACGCATATCATATATTATACGTATAGATCTGTCAGTGTAGTAAAAAAAGAATGTTTGGAAATATTTTGGAGGCAAGTATTGATTGATAAGACATATTTGGAAACTTTGTTTTTATATTTTATTTGTACGTCAAAATATAAGTGAACTAGCAAGAAATGTTCATTTTTTTGAAAAACATAATCAATCATATTTTTAACAATTGTGAACCTAATAGAAAAATGTGGATAAAAGTAAACCCTAAATGTATTTAATGCATCACTTAAAACTTTATAGTGCATATTATAACGACTATGAGTCTATATCATTTTTTAAATATATTATATTATATATATATATTATATTTTCTTTTAAATTTCTTATCTTTCTTCTTCTCCTTCACTTTCTCTCTCTACTGTTTGAGGTTGGCCACCCTCGTCTTCCACTTTTACATAATTCGACCTTCTACATCCTCTTCGCTTACACCCATCTACCTCATACACTCTATATTACATCCACTTTTATTTTTTGGTTTTATTTTTTTCCTATTTCCCTCAACATATATTCCCTATACTAATCTTACTGCCTCTTTTTGTATTTTTTTTTTTTTATTATACAATAAAATAATTTGCGCTGACTTCTTAAAATTCACTTAAAAAAAAACATTATGTTTTGTTTTTTCTCTTATATAGTATTCAAAAGTATGTTTTATACACGAAGTTACGACATATAAACCGAAAAAATAAGTTCTACCACAATTGTTGAAAGTATCACAACAAAAACATTATTGTATATTATATATTATAATATATCCATTTTGACGTCAAATTCCATTGAAATACCTAACTTTCGGAATTTCCATACAAATTTTTGTACAGAACTATTTTGAACATGCGTTACATTGCACATATATTTATTTTTTATTCAATAGAGAAGAACACTCGTATTTTGGATTTTTTAAATCCCTCGTAGGCTAAGTAATTGATGGGTTTTGTAAAACATTGTATGTAAACCAGGGACCAGACGACATGATAAAAGATATCAATTGATCAATATCGACGTGATGTGTATTGAATAAATATCCATTTGTTGTTTTCATATTGTTTTTTTTTTAAAAAATTTAAAAACAATTTATCGAATAAATTAAAAAAAAAAATAAGTATTCATGTAAATAGATATTTTAAAATTTACACTATAGACACATTATAATTTATAATAGACGATTAAGTGTAGTTATATATTTTCTATACGTTCGTTAAAAAAATATGTAAGAAAATACTCAATTAAACGAACTATTATAATAAAATATATATATATTAGAAGTTCCCAAACTTTTTACGGTACGACCCATTTTGGAAAATTTTGAACATTTTTCAATCCATCACATGACCTATTTGACCACATTGAAATTTTTTGCTATCATTTTAACTATCATAAAATAGTTTAATTAATTTTTCCTCTGCCCTTATTGGTAATGCCATACCTCACGTCACGTTTTTGAAAAGGATTTTTTTATCAAGTTCATTAATAATTAATTAAAAATCAACAATTATTGTTGATAGCTAAAAAAACTCATATTACTAAGAAAATTTAAATTAAAATTCACTTTCAATGTATTCAAATGTTCAGATATAAATGTAACAATGCTATCATCCACTTCTATCTCATTTTCCCATTTTTCCGAATAATTCGAAACTCTGGAAATTTTTTTTTAAATATTATTTTCAAAAGAAAAAGTTTCGTCATGAATGCATCACATTTTGATATAAACTGTAAATATATCTCCATCTATTCCTTGTAAATATATATACCTATATATATATATATATATATATATGTTAATTTAATTTCAAAAATATATCTGTCAAATACGAAAGTTTTAAAATGAACTTCTCATCACGTAAGATTTCTGCGTAATTGTGACTTCTTTGAAAAGTTATACAAGTCGTACTAGCACCGTTTCTCTCGACAGCCCATGCACCTGGGCGTGTTGAAGAAGTGATACTTCCCATTTTCTCATAAACCGTCTCAAATAAACGTTATCGTAACGATTTCGTGTTTATGAAAATCGTTTTTTGTTTTTGTTTTTTCACTCGTGTAAAATCGTGTTGTCCGACAGAGACTTCGGTTTTAATGCTTTCCTCTGAATGTTGCGGTGCACCGATGTCGCATCAAAATTAATTTCACGAATTTTAGTAATAACACTAAACTACTGTTCTTGTCACACATCGCTCGAACACTGTGCGTACATGTCCCGACATCGTCCATTCAGTTCCTTTCGTTGTTATGTAAGTACACGTGTATGAAAAATACTCGACCTCGACCATGCCAATTGTCGATTGTGTCTTTCGGGTCATATTGGCTTCGTGTTAAGCTATAGTCCAGCTCCGGTAAAACGAAATAGACGGATATCATCGAAAAATGTACCGAAATATTTTTACCTTATTGTTTTTTCTAAATAGTTAATTAGTATTCTAATATATTACATAAAAAAACATTTCAATGTTTTTTCGTGGCTCTCCAATAGTTCAATCGTGACCCACAGTTTGAGGCAGTGGCGTGTCATACATGTGTGCGATGTGTGCAAATGCCACGGGCCCTTGGTTAGAGGGGCCCATTATTACTCAACGTCTCGAAAAAAAAAAAAAAAATTCAATTATGTAAGAAAAATTAAAAAGATTGTTCACAATTTCACAGAGTTCTCCTTTTCTCAATCTGATATCAATACATCATTGTCATAAATTTGCATTACATTTAATTATT